>LPNX010749929.1:0-26206 GCA_001517045.1 Pseudotsuga menziesii | reverse complement strand
TATATATAACTTACTTTTTAACTAGTCTATGTAAATCTAAAACATGCCTCTGCTCACAAATGGAATATGTCAGTAGAGTTATAAAGGCCAAAAGAACAGATAGGTAAAAGATCTGAAATAAAACCTAGTTTGTAATTAACACAGTTTCAACAGTAAATATAATACAGGAATGAAAACTAAGGTGAAAACCCTTGATAAACATTTATACAGGAATTAAATTGCAGAAGTAATCTAAAGAAATAAACCATGGATAAATCTAACATAAGTAAAGTACATCCTAGGGTTATAATTTAAAATGTAAACCCTTGAAGATTTGAACAAAAATCAAACATATAGGGTTAGAACATGTAATGTGAATATTTACCTAAATCATCCAACATTTATTCTATAAAATAGAATAGACAGCGTAGGATCCCATACCTGTAATCTGAAGCTTCTTTAATTGATGAACCTGCACACTCAAATAACCAGCATTAACAATTCATAGGAAGATCTTACCTTTGTATTAGATGACCAAATCAATTGGGAACTACCACATTCCACCCAACCATGACCTAGAACTGTTCCTGGTTTCAATTTGGATCCCCCTGAGCTTGAATCCAACATGAAATTATCTTAGAGCTCCTAAGGTAGGGTTTCCTATCTCATATTTCACGTTTGGATCAGTTCTCCTTTTCCTTCCATAAAGTTGTTCTTCAAGCATTCTCTTGAGAGAAAAAAAAAGGCAGAATAATGACTCCCATAATATAGATCAAAACCCCAATCTTTTCCTTGGCTTGAGACATTATAGAAAGACTTTTCAGTCAAAAGGGATAGTTAAATCAAGAAACCTTG
Organism: Pseudotsuga menziesii; assembly: GCA_001517045.1. Classification (NCBI taxonomy): domain Eukaryota; kingdom Viridiplantae; phylum Streptophyta; class Pinopsida; order Pinales; family Pinaceae; genus Pseudotsuga; species Pseudotsuga menziesii. The sequence goes on along the minus strand of LPNX010749929.1, from coordinate 25,372 downwards.
AATTCTTGATTTAACCCTTTTTAATTAATTTGGGTAATTTTTAATATTTGAACTTAAGAACTTTTAACTAGTTCCTAATTAGAATTTTTGTAGGTATTGTACTCTTTATTATGTTTTGATAATAATTAATAATGGATGGAGATTTCCTTTCTTTCTCTCATCATTAATATTATTCCTATATTTATTCTTTATACATACCATGTATAAAATACATAATAATATAACATTTTTTAACATTTGTCTTTGGGCATCATATACCATGACCCTTAGACTTAATGACACTTATTCATTAAGGTCAAATAGGTAGATGGTTAGCTCTACTAGGCTAGGAAACTCTAAACATCCTTAGATGTCAGATTGCCCCATATAACATGGTAGTTCTTCGGTAGTTGATGAGAATATAGAAATTCAAAATTTCATTTAATTACTTATAAATTAGTCTGATGAGATCAATATTTTTCTCGAGTAGTTTTCACTCATTATTTATTAAATTCTTTTCAGTAACCCCTAGCGCTTAGTTGAGACCATACTCAATGCTTAATAGTGAGTTACAAACTTAGTGCAATTCCAGAGCTCTTCGCTCAACACTAATGCTAGGATGTACTTGTACGATACACCTAGGGATACAGTGGCCAAGGATTCGTTGCTCCAGAGCTTATGCTCAACATCAACATGGAAGGCTCTAGGGCTTATTCCTACCACCTCCAATTATATTTTTATGTGATCCAGAGCTTCTCGCACAACACAAATTCAAGTACTCATGTGCTCTAGAGCTTCTTTCTCAACACAAAATATTAATTATCCATGTGCTCCAGAGCTCCTCTCTCAACAAAAAACATTAATTACACATGTGATCTAGAGCTCCTTGCTCAACACAAAACATTAATTACACATGTGCTCCAGAGATACTCACTCAACACAAAACATCTTACCAATCATGTGCTTTAGGGTCCACATCCAACACAAACAAGCATATATATATATATATCATGAATAATTGGATTACACCCAATTTATAAAACAAATTATCATGTTCATATGCAGTGGGGTATTCGACCCAATATATAAAACTAAAATATCAAGATAAAATCGTAATCAATAGGCTCATTCCTATAAGTGTTAGATCCAAAATCTAGGATATTACATCCCTCCCCACTTAAAACAACACCATCCCTGGTGTTCTAGGGACTCGAAATGACATCATGAAACAAGACGGGGTAAGCCTTTATCATGGTGGCTTCATTCTCCCAAGTAGCCTCATTGTGATGTCCCAATTCTAGTGTGTAGACCTGAACACTATCTAATTCCGTAATTTAAATTACAATTTCTAAACTTTGAATCAAACCACTCAGAGCCTCTTCGAACAGGGAAAATCATGGGTTTTTTCTAGGAAATTTTGTAGGCGAGAGGAGTGAGTAGATGGAAGCAACCAAATATATTTAATACATATAATTTCCTCTTCCCTAACACATTTATATCTAGTTCCATTTAGGTTTCAAAATCCACTATGCGGAAACCTACTTCCATGGTTCTGGGCAGCCAAACCATAAAACTAGGAAAAGTAGTTCAGCCTTTTTCAACCAAGGGCTTGGGTAAATTGATTATGGCTCTGATATAAAGTTGTATTATAGTATATAAAGGCTTAGGCAGGTAAATAACAGATTTGGGAATTTTAGGAAACTAGTCCCTTGGACTACACTCTAGGCTCGGGTTCTGGGTCTTCCAAACATATGGAGAAGGTTAATAAAACTCAGTTTCAGACATGGAAGTTGTTCAATGTCAATTTAATGAATTCTCAGAAGTAAAAAAAATAAAATCAGAAAGCTTTAATTCCTTCAACTCATTCAAAATCTAAAGCAAGTCATTTTTCAATGCATTTCTACCTAGGGTGTGGAAATGCTTCTCCAGAGTAAATCAGATATATTCAAAAATATATAATACTTCCATAAAGGTAATAATACATTATTTCAGAGAATTAATGACTGAATTCAATCTCATGGGAGTTTCATATATTTACTCATTAATTTAGTTTTCATTACAAGGCTGGAAAACTAGAATTGGAGGTAGACATTGTAATGGAAAACTATTAGAACATTACAGAAACTTTGGATCTATTAGGAGACTAATATTAGGGACTGATAATAACCTAAATTAATGGTATATATCCATCTAACTCTCTTCATCACTTCATATCAACAATCTCTCATGAAAGGAGGAAATCTTGAAGATAGCCCTAATATTCGAATGGAGGGGTGTCCCAATCACTCTAATATGCTGCACTAAAATGGAAATGGATTCAGAACCTATAATATCACTCCATTAATGGATTATATTTGATCCATATCTCTAGTATAACCTGCAATGAGAAGGGAAGAAAAGGGGAGAAGGAGAACAGGGGACTTGGGACACATCACCCAAGAGAATGAGGATCACCACTCAGAAATTAAGCTTAAGCTTCAATCAATTACAAAAATAGATTAACCAAACTGAATAACGGAGTTGGAAATTCCCTTAAGTAGACCTTGGGTGACTTATTGAGCAAGTCCTTCACCCGTTGAATAAGTAACCCACTTGCCAATCTTGTTCCTAAGCCATGAGTGGCCCTCCTTGATGGGATTACCAATTTTGGTTTGCAAATGATGTTTCCTTCTTTGTATAACTTAACCCAAAGTGGAAGTTCAACCTTCTTGAGAAAAATAGCAAGTATGAAGCTTAGTAAATGTTTCCATGTTTGTATCCTTTAGTCCAAAATAGAAAATGCTCCTTCCTTGAGTAATTAGCAAGTTTGTGCATAAGGTAATCATTCCTTGCTTTTCATCCTTGCACCAAATTAGAAACTAATTTGGATAGTTTCTATATTTTCTATGACATGTTTATTTTTCCTTCTTTTGCATTGTTTCCATTTTTCCATCCAAGGCAAGTTTCCTAATGCACCCTCCTTCCTTGACAACTCATTTCCACCATTAATTATTTTTCATAATACTCAACTAATTACAAATAACATGAATTTAGAAATTGCATGCCTCCATAGTTTTAAATAATAAAAATTCCTAGGGATCATTAACTAATTAAATGTTTAACCCTTAGACACTTGACAAGGTCAACACTTTCAATGTCCCTTCAAGGGAGGGACATGACAGCCCTCCCCTCCTAAGTCTCTTGTCCTCAAGCAGAAGCACTCTAGAGTGTTGCAAAATTTGTCCTCCATGCTTCTGTTCCACCACTCTAATTATAGTCATTTCTGCAATGACCACTTGTTTCAATAAAATTGTGAAACCAATTAAGGTAACTAAGTAGAATGCCTTGATCCCATTTCCTGCTCTACAAGGATCCAAATTTTTCTACCCCTTTTGAAAATATTTCATTCCAAATAATGCCAAGGTCCCATGGTATTATTTTCTCCCTTCCAAACATCAGTAACAACAACAAAATTCTATGATCATAGAATATGAAAATGAGGATGTAAAAATCATACCACCACACTAATAATTGATCACTTCCCATTCTAAACTGGATATCTTTGAGATTCTCCCACCAATCATGGAACTTCTTAATGTGGGACCAAATCATATTGAGCCTCTCTAAAGTATGAAAATCCATGTGCAAGCTAGTACTAAAACTCATGTCATTGTTTTTATAAATACACAGGAGGTTATCCCATAGCCCTCCATGTATACTAAAAGAATCATATAGAATCCATACATGCTCATGCCACTACTCATACAATTTCTCCGATATGACCAATGTCTCTCCATTGATGCAAGCAACATGTTTTCCCTCCAGTGCACACATCTCAATCATGTGTCTAGCCACCCAATCAATGGACTTCCAAACTTTCATGCTAAATGATTCAGGTGGGAATAATTCAACCAATACTAGTGCACTTGTCAAAACAAATGAATTGACCATCAATCCCTCAACTGGAAGAGTGGAAGTATCATTCTCCTCTTGCAGCATCAACAGAAAAAATCCTTTCACCCAATTTTCATCCCCACATGATGTGGTTGAAATAGAAGTGTGAGGTGAAGAATTTTGAGCCAAATCCCTACAATTCTCATCCATCAAGATAATGGATCCACAACTTCCTCCATTTGTTTTCTCAGTGACAGTGTGATCATGTTCCTCCTCCAAAATTGTACAACATTTTCCTAGAGGAAACTCATAATCTCTTAGGAACCATGCAAGTGCTTGGTCTTCATATTTCTTGACCTCAAACTCCTCAAGAAAATGCAAATCAAAATGCACCTCATGTGTATGTGTATGGGAGGTATCTAATAGCTGCAAAATAAGTCTTTGTTTCTGTTCACATGTCAATACAATGTCAGTCACAACAAAAAATTTATTGCAGAAATAAAATTCTTTACCTCCCAAGGTCTTCATTCCCAATGTGCCTCTATCTATCCAATCAATGGATGAACAAGGAATTTTCCTTGCCAATCCATATTGAATGTGATCAGCCATATTTCTGAAGGATAAGAACACTTCATCCTTCCTCTCAATCTCAATGAGTGCTTGGCCCATATTTCCTTACTCACAAGTTTTCACAAGCACCTACAAATCTGCTCCTCCCTCATGGTTGTCCTCCACATGAGGTTCTTCCATTATACCCAAAACATTTCCTTCCATGTAGCATGAAAGGTGTGACACATTCAACTCCTTCTAAAGTTGAAATATCTGTAACTTTGAATCTTGAATGGATCTTTTTGTGCTCTTCAATAAGTTACTAGTGATCTCCAACTTATTAGTGATATTTTCTGATTTTTCTTCTTCCTTCTTGAGTGCACTATGGTACATTTTAGCAACCATAAGGAGATATTAAGTTCATATATATCTCCTTCATGTTAACCATTCCTTCTTTCAGTTCTATGCACTCCTCCATAAATGTTTCTCCTTCCTTATCTCCACCAAAAGCTTGCCAACAACATCTTGCCATCAAGGCATTGATGTCAACAAAGTTTTTCATGGCTTCCCTAAGATTCTTTCTGTCCTCCTTTAGTGATCCACTCAAATGATGTGGCTCACCAAGAATATCCTCCATCAAGTTTTCTTCTCCTAATAGCTGACATATATGCCTTTTTTTCTTATGGCAAGAATCCACCACATAAAACTCATCCTCAAGATACAGGCTAGCCTTTGAATTTTCTACACTCTCACTTCCATGATGTGAAGTGGAGGGTATCTCTGAATGCTGGAATGACATGTAATTTGTATAAAAATCAGAAAGCATATCATGACTTGGAATTTCAGCTTCATCATGCTGCAAGAGAGTCCAACATTCTGAATTATGTCCCTCCCTTTGCATCAATTTTTTCTCCTTCAAATTTCCTAGTTCACATCCAGCTGGTGGGGGCTTGCTTTCCACTTCATTAGGAAATTCAAATGATGAATTAAGATCTGATATTTATTGTTCTTTTGGATCTGATACAAAATATTCCTTCACGATATTATCACCATTGACAATATCACCCTTCTTTTCATTGATTGTGTGAACACCAACAGGGAAACTGGGAGTGAATTTATCTCCCTCACAAGTGGCCTTCCTTTTGCATTCCTCAGATGCAAGTGAAGAATTTTTATATTTACATGGACCAGATGGTTGCAGGTGTACATGGATGATGCAAAAATCATAACTTTTATTATCCATGTTCTTAACATTACCATCTTCCTATACAGATACTATCATGGCTTGCTCTCCACCAAAATTTATGCTTCACACCCAAGCGGTGTGGCCTTGTTTTCATCTTCATTATGTGGCTCGAAAGGTGACTGTAAATATGATTTGTGTAATTATTTTGGATGTGATCCAAAACATGTCTCATCACCCATACATTATCCAAAACCTTGAGCAGTGATCCAGATATCACCTACAAAGAAACTTGAAGTGCATTCCTCTTCAACTTCTTCTCTTATGCAACCACATTGTGGTGATTTGCACTTCACTTCATGGATATATTCCTCTTCATCATTTCTATTTTCCTCCAAGAAACTTGAGAATTTTTCATACATAGGGGTACTCATGTCACAATATTCAGAATCTTTGTTTGAAGAAAAACCAAACAAATTCTTAAATCTTGAATATGCAGATGGCTTTGAGGAATCTTCACCTTTGGTTCCTTCTTCTTCTTCTTTTTTCAAAGAGGTGGAACAACTTAGTTCCTCTCTAGATGGATTGCTGATCTTGAAATAATTCTCATAATCATGCTTAGGCCAGATTCCATACTTTAAATAAATATTATTTCCAAAAGAAAGTTTTGCACAAATATTCCTACCCAAATCTAGATAGTCCTTGTAGTAGTGAGGCATGTTCTCACATGCTTCAATGATCTCTACCAAGTTTTTCTTAACCATTAGAGAATCATATCTGATCTCTTCCCCATTTGATGTCCAATAGTATTCATAATATTCATTTTTTAGTATGCCTCCATCAACATAGAGAATTTATTCTTCTTCATATCTTCTGTAGTATTCTTCATACTGCTCATCATAGTCATCCTCACAGTATGACATGGCCGCAAATTTCTTCAGTGAGAGATTTGTTTCCACAGGATGATCCAAGGAAAGAGCTCTAATACCACTATGATGTACCAAGTATGGTGTGCATACATGAACACTATCTAATTCTATAATTTAAATTATAATTTCTGAACTTTGAATCAAACCACTCAGAGCCCCTTCGGACAAGGAAAATCGTGGGTGTTTTCTAGGAAATTTTGTAGGCAAGAGGACTGAGCAGAGGGAAGTAACCAAAGATACTTAAGACATATAATTCACTCTTAAATAACACATTTATATCTAGTTCCATTTATTTTTTAGAATCTGCTATGCAGAAACCTACTTCCATTCTTCTGGGCAGCCAAACCGTGAAACTAGGAAGAGTAGTTCAGCCTTTTTCAACCAGGGGCTTGGGTAAATTGATTATGGCTCTGATATAAAGTTATATTATAGTATACAAAGGTTTATTCAGGTAAATAATATATTTTGGAATTTTAGGAAACTAGTCCCTTGGACTGCACTCTAGGCTCAAGTTCTGGGTCTTCCAAACATATGGAGAAGGTTAATAAAACTCAGTTTCAGACATGGAAGGGGTTCAATGTGAATTTAATGAATGCTCAGAAGTAAAAGAAATAAAATCAGAAAGGTTTAATTTCTTTAACTCATTCAAAATCTAAAGCTAGTCATTTTTCAATGCATTTCTACCTAGGGTGTGGAAATGCTTCTCCAGAGTAAATCATATATATTCAAAACTATGTAATACTTGCTGAAAGGTAAGAATACATTATTTCAGAGAATTAATTACTGAATTCAATCTCACGGGAGTTTCATATATTTACTCATTAATTTAGTCTTCATTACAAGGCTAGAAAACTAGAATTGGAGGTAGACATTGTAATGGAAAAGTATTAGAACATTACAGAAACATTGGAACGGCTAGGAGACTAATATTAGGGACTGATAATATCCTCAATTAATGGTATATATTCATATATCTCTCTTCATCACTTCATATCATCAATCTCTCATAAAAGGAGGAAATATTGAAGATGACCCTGATATTTGAATGGAGGGGTGTCCCAATCATTCTAATGTGCTGCACTAAAATGGAAATGGATTTAGAACCTACAATATCACTCCATTAATGGATGATATTTGATCCATATATCCAATATAACCTGCAATGAAAAGGGAAGAAGAGGGGAGAATGAGAACAAGGGAGTTGTGGCACATCACCCAAGAGACTAAGGATCACCACTCAGAAATGAAGCTTAACCTTCAATCAATTACAAAAATACATTAACCAAAATGAATAATGGAGTTGTAAATTCCCTTATGTATACCTTCGGTGACTTATTGAGCAAGTCCTTCACCCGTTGAACAAGTAACCCACTTGCCAATCTTGTTCCTAAGCCATGAGTGGCCCTCCTTGAAGGGATTAACAATTTTGGTTTGCAAATGATGTTTACTTCTTTGTATAACTTAACCCAAAGTGGAAATTCGACCTTCTTGAGAAAAATAGCAAGTATGAAGCTTAGTAAATGTTTCCATGTTTGTATCCTTCAGTCCAAAATAGAAACTGCTCCTTCCTTGAGTAATTAGCAAGTTTGTGCATAAGGTCATCTTTCTATGCTTTTCATCCTTTCACCAAGTTAGAAACTAATTTGGATAGTTTCTATCTTTTCTATGACATGTTTCTTTTTTCTTCTTTTGCATTGTTTCCATTTTTCCATCCAAGGCAAGTTTCCTAATGCACCCTCCTTCATTGACAACTCATTTCCACCATTAATTATTTTTCATAATACTTAACTAAATACAAATAACATGAATTTAGAAATTAGATGCCTCCATACTTTTAAATAATAAAAATTCCTAGGGATCATTAACTAATTAAATGTTTAACCCTTAGACACTTGACAAGCTCAACACTTTCAATGTCCCTTCAAGGGAGGGACATGACACTCATCAGCCTCAAATTGCTTCCATTTCACTTTCAAATAGACTATGGTGTGCTTCCTAAGCTACACCTCTCTTTTGTCCAATATATGAATAGGATCAAGGGAAAACTCCCCTTCAAGTTCCTCTCGTAACTAGGACCAGTGAACTACATATTTAGTATCATAAACATATTTCTTTAACAAGGATGCATGGAAAATATTATGCACTCTTACATGCGTGGGTAATGCTAGCTCATATGCCAGCCCTTTCTTTGCGAGTATTTCAAAAGGTCCACAAAATATAGGTCCTAAATTACCACACCTACCCAATCTCAACAAGATTTGTTTTTCTATTACTTTCAAGTAGACATGATCACCTATTTGAAAGTATTTATCTTTTATTTTTTTATCCGAGTAACTTTTATGGCGGTCTTGTGATTGTTTAAGGTTCACCTGGACCTTGGTAACTATCTATTCCAAGTCCATTAATAAATCAATCCCTAACATGAGTCAATCCACCGAGCTATCCCAAGTAAATGGTGTTCTACACTTTCACCCATAGAGTACCTAAAAGGGACTCATCTTGGCAGAATTATGATAACCTTTATTATACACAAACTCTGCAAGATGCAGGTAGTCTTCCCACTTAGTGGGGTTCTTCATGACATACATCGAAAGCATGTCCTTAACAATATAGTTTACTATTTTTATCTGTCGTCTGTCTGCGGGTGATAAGTAGTGATAAAGTTCAACCACGTCTCTGATACAGAGAATAAACATCTCCAAAATTTTCCTGTAAATTTAACATCTCGATCTCAGATGATTTCCTTGGGTATCCCATGCAATCTAAATATCTCCTTCAAGAAGATATCAACATTATTCACTTCTTTGTAAGTTGACTTCACAAGAATGAAGTGTGTTTCTCCTGACAAATTTTCATTTACTACAAAAATAGAATCATTTTGCTTCTTACTTCAGCGGTATACCGGTGATAAAATACATATTAATGACCTCCCACTTCCATTCCAAAGTGCGTAACTCCTGCAACAATCCCGAAGGATATTGATGCTCAGCTTTGACTACATGACATTCGTGACATTTCACGATAATCATCACAATGTCGGGCTTTAACTTAGGCCATAAAAAGTGTCTCTTGATGACAGATACCATCTTTCGAGATCCCGAGTGCACTAAGTAGGGTTCCCAATGAAATTCCATGAGGATTCTTCACCAAATGTCCCCTCCTTCTAGAACGTACAATCTATCCTTGGACCATAGCAATCCAAATTCGTCTACCTTATATTGCTTTTATTGTCAAAATAACTTGTCCTCTTCGACTTTCTTGAGGATTTCTACATAGAAAGGGTCAACTATGTTTGTCGTTCTAATCCTCTCATGCAAATATGCATCGGTTTGAATCAAAATCACCTCATATATGATATGATTTCGTTAGCTCAAAGCATCGACAACCTTGTTCTCTTTTCCCTTAATGTGCTTTAGCTCAAAATGGTACTCGCTAAGGAAATCCAACCACCTGGCTTTCCTGTCATTCAAATCCATTTGATGAAATAAATAATTCAGACTCATATTGTCTATCTTCAAAAGGAACTTCCTTCCCATGAGGTAGTGCCTCCACATCTTCAAAGCGTGGATGATGGCTGCTAACTCAAGATCATGCGTGCGTTATTTATGATCATGCTATTTTAACTTCTACAATTCATAACAGATCATGTGATTGTTCTGCAAGAGGACTCCTCCAAGTCCTTACTTGCTTACATCCATGCAAACAATGAAATCCCCATCGGGATCCGCAATTCATAGTATCGGTGTGGTCATTAAAAGTTGTTTAATATTTTGAAAACTTTCTTCACACTTGGTAGTCCATAAGAACTTATTTGCTTTCTTTTGAAAATGGGTCATGGGGCAAGCGGTTCTCAAGAAGTTCTCAATGAACTTTCGATAATATTCGGCTAATCCGAAAAAGGACCTAATGTAAGTGACACTAGTAGGGGTATGAAAATCCTTTTATGGCTCTAATATGGGTCCACACCTATCCTTGTCTTAGAGATAATGTAACCTAAGTACTATATTTGTGGTTTTTAAGAATCACATTTACTAAACTTAGTGTAAAGCCGATGTTCTTTCAACTCTTGTAGTACTATGCGAACATGTTCTTCATGTTCTTCTTTATTCTTGGAATAAAATAGGATGTCATTTATAAAGACCAAAATAAAATTACCCAGATATTTACTGAATATGTTGTTCATCATACACATAAATTTCATGGGTGCATTGGTCAACCCAAACGACATCACTACAAACTCGTAGTTCTCGTACCACGTACGAAAGGAGGATTTGTGAATATCCTCATCATGAATACATACCTGGTGGTACCCAGATCATAGGTCAATATTTAAAAATATTTTGGCTCCTCCCACCTAATCGAACAAGTCATGGATCCTAAGGAATAGATAACAATTCTTGATAGTCATTTTTTTCAACAGATGCTAATTGATGAACATCTTCGTTGCATATCCTTCTTCTTTAGGAATAGTATTGGTGCTCCCCAAGGAGACACACTGGTTTGGATATACCCTTTCTCTATCAACTCCTACAACTGCAGTTTGAGTTCCACCAATTCTGGTGCACTCATGCAGTAAGCGGCTTTGGAAGCTAGAACTAATACTGGTGTCAGTTCGATGGAAAATTCCAGGTGTCATTTCAAAGTTAGTCTTAGTATTTCCTAGGGAAACAAATCCTTGAATTATTCAAGAATGGGAAATTCTTCTATACGTTGTTCTCTTTCAAAATTTAAGTCCCAGATTTTTACTGCAAACAACTTGCAGCATTTTCTAACACATTTCTTTGCTTGTAAGGTAGATATTTTCTTTACAAAAACTTCTTTGGAATTCCTTGAACCTTCATTTGGTTCCCTTGGCTATCAGTACACAATATTGAATTCTGTAAGAAATTGAGAATGACATGGTGTTGTTCCAACCATTCTGTGCTGATAAGTATATCGTACGATCCTAAGGGTAGGATATTCAGGTTTACTTTCATAGGAAAACCATTCAGGTTAACCTCACAAACATACCAATAGTGTCTAGTAGGTTCATATTTACTAGTTGGACTCTAATAACCCCCCAAGGCCCAAATTTCAAAATCAGGCATTCCATCTTTGTAGGAAGCATGAGAAAAACTCATCGATTATACTCAGCTATAGGCAAAGCATAATTGACAAGGGAAAAAAACTCCTTGGAATACCTTATGAAATATATGTCTTATGGGACCGAGTCACTCAAAACCACTGCTAGCACACTTTATTACCAAAACCCCATGGGGTATGGTCATTTCAGCATAAAAATAAAAATCACTAGCCAAAATTGTCTAGGCAAAACATTCTCAACTTCGGCTGCACTGAATATGAACATTGACTATGTTCATCAAATGGTGGCTCAACAAGAGGTTCAACTATGGTACAACATAGTTGGTAACATGTGGCTCCAACTGTGGGACATGTGCTCGATATAACCTCTTATGCAAGGAGAGCATAAGAGAGCATCGGAATCTCTGGTTTGTATATCCTGTAAAAACATCTCAACTTGCCAAGAAAACCTCAGTAGCACAATTTTTATGAAAAAGAGCCAATGATTGAAAAGTTTCTTTATTCAAGGAAAAAACTTAAGTAAAAAATTATTTATTCCTAAGTACAGAAAGAAAATGCTAGAATTAAATGATCACTTTGAGGATCCCATTTTCCTACTCTAAGCATGATATAAAAAGGTTATGTGTAATAAAAAATCCAATGTAACCACCTAATCATTTTATGAATATAAAATGTATTTTTCTTGTCGTAGGATACCGGCCAAAGCAACAATATTTTATTTAGAAAATGAAAACCAGCGTGATGATCTAGAAAAGGAGGGATGGAGGGGAAATTATAAATACGATTGTCAAACTTGTTCCCAAACTGGTAGGTGCTCATGCAAGATGCCTCTATCCAAGATTGGATAGGACTGATGTCCAAATCTGTATGATGAGGTAGCTCATCATACTCATCAAAAGGGCTTATCTGCAGATAACTCTGTATGTAAGCCCCAAAATACTCCAAACCATAAGGAACATCTATGTGTGAAGATGGTCACTGAGAAAAAACTTCAACTCGTTGCACCCCATCTGATTCTTCATTGGAATTCTTCTTCAAGTCCTAATTATAGATACTCAAATACAAATTTGATTGATCATAGGAAAACTCTAACTGCTCTTCTTTACAAATTTCATTGGTCTAACAATAAAAACTCCCCTTGTTGAATGTATCATGGATTGAACTTCCATAAATTTATGAATAAACACTCCCCTTTCTAGACAGATCATAGATGGGATTCTCAAAAAGATCATCCTCATATATGTACGATATGTGAGAGTGTTCACCACTGGTACCAAGTCCTTGGCTATATTCATCCTCATCCCTGGCTATATTCATCCTCCTTATGATTATAACAATCCTATTCAAAAATCCTGGTCTCAAAGATATCATAAGGGTCCCAACACTCCAAATATTCGTCATGAGGTGGAGAGCATGGAGGATTGTCATCACACAATACTTCAAGTAAAGTCTCATATTTATCATCCATGTTAGATGTAAGGAACTCTTCCTCACTTGTATCACATCCCTGTCTATATCCCTCCTCATGATCATAATCATCTTCTTAAAAAAAAAAGATGGCAAGGTAGTAAACCTTGCAAACTATCATCATTATGTTCGTTTGTAGGATTAGTACCAAAGTTTTTGGTGAGTTTATCCAATTGTTGACTATAATATTCGACTTGACCCCAAGTTTTTGTAATGATAGGATGGATTTTTCCAACGATGTTAATGTACTCAGGATCTCTTGAATATTGTTTTTCCTCTCTCCAACATTCTCTGGAAATATTATGCATGTCACCTACATGGTTTATATACCTAGGCTCACTTGATGATGCTTTAGGACCACAACCCTTTGGAAAACCATGCTCCTGAACATGGCATGCATGATGGCAAGACGATTCCTCATGAAATTATTTACATGCCCTACAAAATGGCGTGTAAGTTTCGACCATGTTAGAAGACTCTAGCTGATGAGGAGGCCTCTATTCATGGTTCAGTGCTTTTCTTCGCCAATTTAATTTTGGAGGAAATGTTCTTGGGAGAGATTTTGATTGCACTCTTTCCATACTAATGACCTTGTTCTGCATTTATTTCATTTGGGATAGATGCTTATCTTCCAATATTTCAATTATTTCCTTCATTTCCATCATCCTGTTTTTATAAGAATCCTCTCTCTTTTGCTCATTTGATTTTAAAGGGGTTGAGGACCTTGAATAACAAGGAAGGCTAGACTCACCTGAAGACTGCATATTTCTATCTATATTGACTGCCAATTCATGAGAATTTAGAAGAGTAGTGGGTTCCTTATCCCTGATCTAATATTTCATCTTCCCACTCAGTGCTTCAATGTAATAAATCAAGATAGATGTGTAGGTGGTTTATAAGTGGCGGGAATGGCATTTGATATTTATTTGAATCTTTGGTTAAACTCATCCATAGTCTCATTTTCTTTCTTCTTTATGTTTGTTAATGTATCCAGTTGATGCCTAGGCTCCTTCTTTACACCAAACCTGTTAGTGAAAAAAGTTTTGAAAGTTGCGAGTGTAGCAAAGGAGTTGTCTGGTAAATTGTTGTACCATTCACCATCCTTTATGTCCAAGGAAAGCAAAAATATTTTCATGTAACATCATCATGTTGATGTGCAGGATCACTAATGAAATAATTGAAACGTTTGGAGAAGCTTCTAAGATGCATGGTGGAAGTGCTGCCATCAGTTCCAGTGAACATAGGGAGCTTCTATATAGCTTTGTCTGGAAGATGATGGGTTTGACCTGCTATCTAAGAGATGTTGAGTTGAGTAAAATACTCACCCATTATGTCAGAAATATATATATATATATATATATATATATATATATATATATATTGAATTATTATTTTCTTCAAATAAAGTGTGGATGTCTAAAATAGAATCAGATCCAATATTCTCAAGGATCCTACAAGAAACTCACTTTTTCAATCTCCTCCTATAAACATGTTTCGGCTCGGGGATGAAATTGAGTAAGCCTTGAGAGTTTCTTCTAGTTGTATACCTTGGTATGTTATTTGACAGTAGATTCACCAAACGGATTCAAGTCTAATTTCAGAGAGGTGATTTGACTAAAAATATATCAAGAAACGTAAAAAACTAAGAAAAGACTAAGGTTAAATTCGTCTAGGAACAAAAATATTTGTCCCCGACAATGGCGCCAGATATTTTGTCCACCGAATGCACACCATCAGCATAAATATTTTGGACGGTTGTTTCCCTAAGCAGTAAAGGTGTATCCTTGGGGGAAACAAAATAGCGAGGTGTTGTCACATGATCCCAGCTCCTCCATTTCGGCTAACTCCTAATGAAGCCAAGGGGGGTAGTCCTTAAAAAAAATATTCTCTAAGGATTTTTGTTTTAAATTTTTCTTAGATGTAAGATGAGAATTAGTGTTGTTTAGGAGTTTTAATATACATAAAAAGGACCAATTACGTAATCTGTGTTTCTCTTTCAAAAAAATGATATAAATGGAAAGATAGATATTAAGGCATCCACACATAAAACAACTTAAACAAATGGACTAATGGTTCAAACCAGATGATGCAAAAATAAATAGACTAGTGCCTAAAAATGGAGTCAGGATGTTGAAAATCCAAGTCTCGGATGTTTGTGAGATCATTTTGCAAATATACTTGGTCAAATTTTAATGTATGTTTTATGAATGATCTTGTTAATTAGGCAAGGGGGATTTCCACTTGGAAATATAACCGAAAATACTCTAAGTGGATTCGTTCAAGCACATGTTGGAAAATTTGGTTTGCAGTCAAGCATTCGATAACTTTCCAACTACTACAAAACAAGGAAAGCTACCCAACATACCCACTAAGATATTTCCCACACAGAATATTGTGCTAAATGCAAGGTGGTAAATCTCATTATGATGAAATTTGGAATTATATCTGTGAATTAAATATCTACAGTGCTTCTGGCTATCCCATCCAGATAGAGCATACACATTGTAAAAATATGTAAATTCCAATTTTATGGGAATGGTGAGTTGCAAATTTTATGAACACACAAAGCTCTCTGAAAGAGAGTGCTCTTGATCCACCTTATGGTGAGATTCAAGAGTATTAATCTAGGATGCAGGTGCAATGCATTAATTATCTCCGATAGAGAGTGCTCTTGACTTGTCTTATGACAAGTTCAAGAGGCTTTGGGTTCCTTTTATGACTTTATTAATCAAAGAGCAAGAAATATAAGGAACTAAATGGCATGCATGTGATGAAATTAAACTAGCAATTATTCAAAATAAAACGAAGTCTAAAATAATCCAAACTAACCAAAGACAAAAAATCACACAAGGAACACATCCCCCAAATAGGGGAAGTAAGAAAAACGCGGGAGGATTAACCCCACTAGTCCTTTTTATTAATAAATTACAACTTCGGGAATTTAAACCTTTTGAAAAGAACTTGAAAAACTAAAAGATTGAAACTATATTGAATAGGTTTTACAAACGAAGTATTTTTCGTTTATGCTTGTCTTCTTGGTTTTTTGAGTTTTTTATTCCATTTCCTCAAGTCTTGTTTTCTTGGATCACTTCTTCGGTACCTGCACAAGAAAGAAAAACACTCATGCATACATTATTGTTAACAAACAAAACTAATGCAAGTGAAAAAATATTGAAATTAATCTAAGTACTAAATCATTCCTTTTTAAATGCACTTTTCGGTCTTTTTTGAAGTAAAACTAGTGAAACAATACATGGAAAAAAGAAGGAAAAAAACTTGAAAAGATGAAGAAACGAGGAAGTCAACAAATAAGTTATATGGCTACAAAAATGAAGTAATGGAATGCCAACCAAGAAATGAAAGATGGGTATAAAAGGAAGGAAAGAAAGCTCAAAAAGAGTGTCAAAAAGTGGCCACAAAAGATGCCCAAAAGGGCTGAAAATTGAGGTGAAAGAGGGAATCCAACTAGGAGATAAGTTGGCTACAAAATAATGAGGAATAGGACATCCAAAGAAAGAGAATAATGGATGCAAATAAAAATTCCAAGGAGGGAAGCCAACAAGTGAAAGAGGTGGCTGCAAAAATAGAGAAAAAGAGAGGGCAAAAGAGTGAAGAAAATGGGCAAAAAAGCAAGAGAAATGAAGATGTAAAATGAGGTAGAACAATGAAAAAAATAGAGGAACAAAAGAGATATGAATTAGTGAGGAAGAATATCAATGCAAGGACAAACTAAAGAGATAAAACCAGAGAGTGGAAAGAAGAATAAATATGGATCTTGTAATCAAAGGAAGTTTTAAATTTTAAGTTTATGAAGGATAGGAAAAATCTCCTTTTGGTTGTGTTTCTTAACTGGAAAATAAGTGCTTTGTATGCCCTGCACGGTGAAAGTGTTTGATAAAAAAATATTTCTTCATGAAGAGGTGGTTGAGCTTCAACCCCTTATCCACCTTCGGTTATCCCTGAAACTCAATTATCAATCAACAAAACACAAGATCAAATGCCAGAATGTTTAATCAAGAAAATATCTGGAAAAAAATGGTATACCTACTACTTCGTGTTCAATTCAGACATTCATATAGATTTTTATTGATAATCAAATTATAAAGCTAAATGATTACCCTACTGTGGTATATTTATATCCTTCCTAAGCTAGCAATGATCATGTACTTTGCAAAAAGAAAAGAATAAGTTTAAGAAAGATGTCACCTCCCACAAGATTAAAATCAAGCACCAAGAACCCACACATGGACCTCCAAAGTCACTTTATTCCATTCATTAAACAAATAAAACTGTTACAATTTAAGCATAGGTATATTGCAAATTCTCCATATGCAAATGGGAAGAAGAACCTCTTATTTATACAAAAAGGAAAGAAAATAGGGTTGAAATCCCTAAATCCGAACTAAGAGTAACACCAGAGTAATTGAATGAGCTAGACATGATGATTTGGAGTTGAACTGAGCTTCAAATGAGTTGTAATTTAGTGTTGGAATAATGAGGGGGGGTGAGGTGGCTCATCTTCCCTCGTAATGATCACCTGGCCAATGAATAACCCACACTTCAACTAAAAATGAATTGAGCAAAAGAGGGCGAATTTATGATGGATAGTTAAACTTCTACACTCCGATACTTGATCTGAAACTAACCAATGTTGATTGGAATCATCATAAATGCTCTGTTCTGGTCTAATTATCTCTTTGTTTTATTCAATTCGGAATTTTTTGGGGATATTTTGATTTTCTCCCATTTATTATTTTTTATTATTTTAATTAACATTTCTCTTTTTTAAGTTTTTTGAGAAAATATTAATTATGAGGCCAAATAATAGTCCAAAACATAGGATAAGTGTGTGCATGGGTTAAATGAGTGTTTTGGCTTAGAAAATAAGTTATTATTTGTCAAAAACATCGTGTGGACCACTTAATTATTACAAATTGATTTTTTTCAATTAAACAATGGTCAAAATGGTTTAAATAATTGAAAATTTTAATTATTTCCCTATAATCGAAAAATAAAAAATAAAAAATCACCACGTGTCCCGAAATTTTTTTTTGAACATTGTTTTAATATATCCTAAAGCTTAGGAAATGACCATAGAACATACCAACAGTGTCTAGTAGGTTCATATTTACTAGTTGGACTTTAATAACCCCCAAAGGTCCAAATTTCAAGATCAAGCATTCCAACTTTGGAGGAAGTGGGAGAAAAGGTCATCAATTATACTCGACTATAGGCAAAGCATAATCAACAAGGGAAAAAATTCCCTGGAATACCTTAGTTGAAATCTATGTCTTAGGGTACCGAGCCACTCAAAACCCCTACTAGCACACTTTATTACAAAAACCCCATTGGGCATGGTCCTGTTAGCATAAAAATAAAGATGACTATCCAAAATTACCTAGGAAAAAAATTATGAACTTCCACTGCAATAAATATGAACGTTGACCATGTTCATCAAATGGCGGCTTAACAGGAAGTTCAATTATTGTTCAAAATAGTTGGTAACAAGTAGTTATGTTCTTTGTTCTTTACATCTGAAGAGCAGAAACAACTAAAGATAAACAAGTTTATGTTTCCTTTCATTCCAGCAACATGGATAAGTTTTAGTTGGGACAGAGATTCCTCCAAGTGTAATATCTACAAAAATTAAAGTGATGAAATAATATCAGTCTGTAGTGATATCCAATATGAATGATGACGACTTACAAGTATATAATTATTAGGTAAAATGAAAGGCATTTTTCCAAACTATAAAATCCATATGATGAGAATATTGTGACATTGGAATTGAATGATTGTAGAACACATAATCTAAACCCTTAAGCCCTTAAATACACTCGAGGAATGAGCTATACTCCTTTGCTATTTATTATTCTGGGGGGTTATCAACGGGTTGTTTTATTGTTGCTTTCATTCAATAAGTTGCCTATGTCTCTATGGGTGATGCTCTTCCCACCCTTTCCTTTGCATTTTATCTTCGTGGTTTTTCTAGGTAAAAATAAGATCACCTGCACTCTCCTACATGGCTAGGATTTGATCCTATGACTTTGATGTTGTGGGATGTGGTGATGGCTATTATGCGACCTTTTTTTTTTTTTACTAATAATTTTTTCACCGCTAGCCCTTATTTCTTTTCTTCATCCGGGAGAAATGCGAGATTTATAACTACATAATTTAGACCTGTAAATGAAGGATCTTAACCATATATCGAGGAGTCAGCTACAGGAAATGACAAATTTGCACCCAATTTCCCACTTATTACATGGAATACGAAAGATCATTGAGTCACATACCAGCAAATGTAGTAGCTATAGTTTTATATTATGGTCATTCACTTCGTTGCTTTATCATGTATGGGAAAGAGAGGCTTTCTCTAAGGAAGTAGTGTATATGCTCTCCTTCCTTCCAACATGGGTTGTTCCTTTGTTTCTTCTTGTGGCACTTCAATGAATCCAGTAGGTTGAAGAAATGTAATAAAAATAAATGTTCTGATTATACACCAAGCGAGTTGCCTTGCCTTAAATCCCTGAGCTTTCCCTCAATGGATCTATTGTTGGTGCTGGATTGTAATATCCCAAATGTTGGACCTAACACTTATTGTCATGTGCCTATTGATTATGATGATTATCTTGATTTTTTATTTTTATATTGGGTCAAAGACCCCACTGCATATGAACATGATGATTTGTTTTATATATTGGGTGTAAGCGAATTATTTATGATATATATATGATGTTTGTTTTTTTGTTGGGCGTGGACCCTGAATCACATGATTGATGAGAAATTTTGTGTTAGGCGTGGACCCTGGAGAACATGATTGATGTAATTATTTGTGTTGAGTAAGGAGATCTAGAACACATGCATGAATAATGTTTGGTGTTGAGGGAGGAGCTCTTGAGCACCTGAGTGATTAATATTGTTTTGAGAGAGGAGCTCTGGATAACATGAGTATTTACATTTGTGTTGAGCGAGAAGCTCTAGAACACATGGAAAGATATGATTTGGAAGTGTTGGCAATAATGCCCGAAGCCTTTCATTTTGATGTTGAGCATAATATATTGAGCATCGGATCCTTGGCCATTGTATCCCTAGGTGTATCGTACAAGTACATTCTAGCATTTAGTGTTGAGCAAAAGCTCTAGAATTTCACTATGTTTGTAACTCCCTACTATAGGCATTGAGTATGGGTTGTAGTAAGCTCTAGGGGTTACTGAAAAGAATTTAATAAACTCCTAAGTGAAAATGAATCAAGAAAAATATTGATCTCACCATACTTATTTACAAGTGATTAAATGAAATTTCAAATTTATGTATTCTCATCAAAGTTTTAAAGAGCTACCACATATGTTATACAAGGGAAATCCAACATGAAAGGATGTTTAGAGTTTCCTAGCCTAGTATACCTAAATCATCTACCTACCTGACCTTAATGAAGAAGTGTCATTAAGTCTAGGGATCATGGTATATGTTTCCCAAAGACAAATGTTAACAAAGTGTTATATTATTATGTTTTTTATACATGGTATGTACAAAGTATTAAATATATTAATAATATAAATAAATGAAAGAAAGAATAGAAGCTCCATCAATTATTATTTATTATTAAAGATTAATAAATAGTATAATGTCTAAGAAAGTCCAAGTAGGAACTAGTAGAAATTTCCTAAGTTAAAATATTAATAATTACCCAAAGTAATTAAAAAGGGTTAAATCAAGAAACCAAGGTTTCTTGATTTAACTGTCCTTTTGATTGAAAATTCTATCTATAAAGACTCAAGCCAAGGAAAGGCTTCGGGTTCTGATCCATCATTAGAGGAGTCATTTTTCTACCTGTCTGCTCTCAAGTGAATTCTTGAAGAAACATTTCCTGGAAGGAAAGGGGGAACTAATCCAGATCCGATACACCAGATATGAAACCTTACCTTAGGAAATCTAAGCTACTTGCATGTTGGAGTCCAGCTTAGGGGGATCCGAATTAAAACCAGGAACAGTTTCGGGTCATGGTTGGGAGGAACGTGGTAGTTCCCAAGTGATTTGTTCATCAAAATCAAAGGTCGGATCTGTCTTAAATTGTTAATGATGGTTATTTAAAAAGTGTGTAGGTGGAGCCATTAAAGGAGCTTCAGAAAAATTACAGGTATGAGTTCTTAGCATGTTAGGCTCATTTCTAGGGTAAATGCTAGCTATTTTATGTAAATGTTATTTTTATATTTATAACCCTAGAAATGATGGTTCTGTCCCTATCTCCTAGGGTTACATTTTTTAAATCCTAACCCTATACTGTATTCTATTTCCTAAATTAATTTGTAGAAATATTAGGTAAATGATTTTAATACATTTCCTAACCCTATGTCTTGGATTCTTTGGTTAGAATCTTCTAGGGTTTGTATTTTCTTTAAATATTAAGCTTAGGCTATAATATTTTACATTACGAGGGTTTGTACTTTTAAATTGATTTATGTATTATTCCCATGCTTAGTTCATGCTTACTATAGCTAGGTTTTGTTACCAGTTAGCATATAATTGTTCTACAGGTTGCATTACTCTGCTAACATATTTCATTTGTCAGGAGGGGCTTGTTTTAGATTCAAAATTTGTCCAGAAGTACAGGTTAAATATATAGAAATATATATGTACAACAATATTAAAATAGTTTTATAATTAATCTACTAATTATACTACTTATAAACTAAATTACTGAAATGAATATTGTAAACTAAATCAAATAAGAACAGACGAAACTAAATCTAAGATAGTGAACCATTAAATACCTTCAAGGTCTGTCTCAACAAAGTATAAATTAAATATCATAACATTCCATTAAATACACATAATCATAATTCACCAAACATAGAAGGCATCGTGACCATCCACGTGACCCAATACCAAACATCTTTTTTATTATATAAACACCCACAGTTCTATTTATTCCATCTTAAACAAAATTTCATAACTCATCAGCACATTACACATAACCTAGTAAATAACATCAAAATCATATTTTAAAACCCATGTATTACAAATAGGAACAGGAATCGAATCCTGTGGGCATACAAACCCAACCTCCATTTATTTATAAAATACGACTCATCACTTTAATAACCAAATAGAGTCAAACCCTACAGGGTTTCATTTACATATGTGCTATGACCACGCTATACATAACCTGTATGCGGGAAACAATTTATAAACCACTAAGACGCTGTTAAGACAAACTACGATTTCGCTACAGCATGAGGCTCGGCTGACATTTTAAATACACAGAGTCCTTTTACAGTCTAAACATAACAATGAATGCCATCATGGGCTTATAACCTTGGCTTCTATAAAACCCACAGAATCATAACATTAAATAACCCACATATGCTATGCACAACATTTACTTAATTTATGGCAATTCCAAAATCAAATTACATAGTATGACTTATATAACCAACTACTCTGTTAACGAATCATCCTTAAATCTATCCATTAAATTATCTACAGTAACCATACCACTGAGCTAACATAGCCACGATGGGGAAGGCTCAATCCATCCATGGCTTGGTCTTCAAACCCACATTGTTCACTAATTCAACCCATTAAAAATATTCAATACATAAACTTGCGCAAAGGTGTATGCCTGTTCCAAAGAGATTTCTGTAAACCTGCACGTAGAGCCAAGGAAAACATGATTTTACCCATGGCCAAAGCCATTCCAACATTTAATTAAAAACCAAGTGTGTAATATAAATCCCAAAGGTGAAATCAAAACCCACATCATAAAACCCCAACCAGGCAACAAATCCAAACATAGTCTGCCCAAGAGGGATGAGAGGTAGCAAGTATAGGATTTCTCACAATATTACCATGGCCATGTTGCAAACACTTGGAGCCGACAATGAAGTATGGATCCACCCCACTTTCTCTACCATGTCACCTACAACCATACACAAAAATGATGAGAAGCAATACCACGCTGAAATGCAACAATGTAAACCATAATAATGTTGATAAACCAACCGACATCTTACCTGCATGACAATGGAGGTCGCCTTCATTTCTCGTGCACAGAGCTATACGAAACCCAAACCTAAACATTACAAATAAAAAAACCATCGTGTGCCCAAGCCCTAAGCTTGGGGCTGTCACATTTTTCCAAGAGCATTGAATGCACCAGCTGGAGTCCATCAATGAATTACTAAACCCACTCTCCATAGTCAAGCTTTGTTGCAAGGTATCGTTTAATCCCACCCCCCTTGCATATGCTTAAACCTTGCTAACATATGATTTTCCACCGTATGTTATATCACCACCATTTTTCATATCACCATAAACATTACAATGTATCCACTCTAAGCAAGGTTAATATATTACAATGATAAATTTTAAAGTGTAGAGTCTATACATGGTCTGTGCTAGCCTTAAGTCAACCCCAAGACGTAGGAAATAATTAGGTATGTACCAAATGTTTAAGAGCTTTTAATATATGAAATATTAGGTAAAAACCTTAACCTAATACAAATACAAATAATCCCTAGGCTTAGGCTTAGTGAACATGGCATATGCAATATGCCATGTTTTGCAATTTTCCCTCGTAAGAGAATCACGATCTAAATCTAGTTCGAGTTAATAACCTGCACATATAAAAACACAAGAAATGATTAATAGTTTTAATAAACTAATCTTAAATGTAATTAATACCATGATGTAAAATAAAGAGTTATAAGACCCTAAGGAAGCATAAGTATTGAACAAGAAATTTAGCAGTGATGGCTAAAATGACGAGAATCGTAATTATACATGTCATGATTTGGAGCCGGTAAAGAAACCAAACTCAACCAGTAGTATGTTCTTCAAGATCGAGGATTTCCGTACTCTTTAAATAGGTTTCCGTCGTAAGTATGAATTGCATGTAAATAGAATAGGTACCTTAGTTCAATTGAACTAAGTAAGCCTGCGTAACAAGTAATACTTTACCTCTCAAACCTTCATGGGAGAATGAGTCACGCCACTCCGCCCACTTTGTCCCCACAAACAAAGTTAAGTTAGGATGTGATAATTAACAAGTGTGACAATACAGAAAGGATGAAGCATATAAATCCAATAACGACACATAAGCGACAAAAGTGTAAACATAATACTAAGCAATAAACCTGAGTACAACATCATAAGTAAAATACATTAAAAATTATTACCGAAACTAAAATAGAGAACGTAAGAACAATTTAGGACTAAAAAAAGGTACATGAAGTGTACGATAGAGTTCCGCAAGTGAATAATGTTCCGTCTAGGTAGTTTTTACTAGCCTATAAATTGATTTTTTTTTCTATTTTTGGGGACATTACATGGATCAACAAAAAGAAGGAAATGGTAAGGGTTGGTTCAATATTTGCAACACAACTGATGAATTTTGGATTCATATATGACCCTTTGTAGCTATATGTCGCTCATGAATCAAAACCCTAATGATCCCCATCCCCACCCCATCCCCTCTGCAACTACTGTTGAGCTCTTCCAATTCTCCCCCGCTCCTGTTTTTCATGTCGCTTCTCCACTCCATTTGATATTTTCCGGTCGCTTCTCCACATCATTTGATAATAAAACCCCCTACATATTTCATATTTTTTAG
This sequence comes from Pseudotsuga menziesii, assembly GCA_001517045.1. NCBI lineage: Eukaryota > Viridiplantae > Streptophyta > Pinopsida > Pinales > Pinaceae > Pseudotsuga > Pseudotsuga menziesii. Next base: position 699 of record LPNX010749929.1, on the reverse strand, counting down.
GCACATATAATAACCCCTCGTCCCTTAATATGTTCCCAATATATAATTTGGTTTTTTATAATTAATTAACCCCCAATATGAACGAACATGATATGGGTATTGTTTGTCGGTGAAGACCCTTTGAACAAAAGATTTCTCTAAGGAAGTAGTGTAGATGCTCTCCTTTCTTCCAATACGGTTTTTTCCTTTCTTTCTTCCCGTGGCACTTCATTGAATCCTATAATATCCCTCCCGCATACCCTAGATATTTTGTGATTACAAATATTTATTGTACTTGTTTCTGGTGAGGAGCTCAAGGCCAAGGCCCCGGTAGAAAAAAAAACCTTGCAGCTTATATAAGTTAAATTACCTAAGTAGAAAACTTAGGAGATGTAAGACAGTGACACAATTTAACAAGGGGCCAACTAAACCCATGAGGGTGAAAAGAGAATGATGAGGCAGATTTAAGCTCGATGACGTAGTATTCATATCGTCTTAACTATGGAATCCTATAGGGATTCCCATTCTTACCATTATTAGCATAATTAAAAATACTATAATGTATTTAGCTAAATTCTAATATAATTTATCCATGATATAAGAGGATACCAACATATTAGCCTCGACAAAGAGGGTCAATAAATTATCTTGAAAGTTGAAAGAGCCAAAGAGAGGGAAACCTAAAGAATTAATTACTAAGGGACTAGATGCTATAGTCAC
>LPNX010749928.1:1626481-1649571 GCA_001517045.1 Pseudotsuga menziesii | reverse complement strand
CACATCCAAATTATATTTAGGTCATTTACTGAAGCTTCTTGTAAGTCATTTCTCCAATAAAGGTTGTAAACAAATACTGGTCAGTTGGTTCTCTACGCAGAAACCTATCAGAATAAAAGTTAGAAAACGTTGTACCTACTGTCTGAAATTCATTTCTCTTCCGTAGATGGAACAAGGATGCCCAATCCTTTTGGTGGGCGTTTGACACCTTGTTTCTTAAATGCTGTGATTATAATAGACATTGGCAGGTATGGCACCTCTGGGGGAAAGTTAAGTGAAAAAGGTTTGCCATCCATGATTGTTTGCATTTCTTGAAACTTACATAATGGTGCAGTCATTTCTACTGCATTAAAAGACTGTTCCTTAAGTGGTTCCTTGTAGCTAGCATCATTCCTTGCATAAAAGAGTCACCAGTTCTTCTGAGGTGGGTTGTAAATTGCATAAGAGTGACAGCACAGAACATTGCATAGAGGTGGTCATTGGAATGTCTAGCAGGAATTGAATCTTGATATGGCCTTTGTGTCTTTAGCACTCATTGCTGGTTGCTGGTTGCATAAGCTGGCGACAGCTGCAACTAATTTTTTTTTTTTAAATTTCACCCACCGTCGATATAGCGACGGCAGCCCGTGGATATAGAGACGGCCGTCCGTGGATATAGCGACGGAAGTCTGTGGATATAGCGACGGCAGTCCGTGGATATAGCAACGACCGTCCGTGGATATAGCGACGGTATTCCGTGGATATAGCGACGAAAGTCCGTGGATATAGCGACGGCAGTCCGTGGATATAGCAACGGCTTGGATCTTCGTGGTTAAAAACCTTTATACAGAGCGTGGCTATAGCGACGGAAAGGGTCGTCGCTCTTGCGACGCAAATTAGGGGTCGTCGCTATTGCGACGAAATAGTTTCCACGGAACAAAAAACACTTAGACGTGGCAATATCCACGCTTTTCCATGGATATTGCCACGTTTTTCCGTGGCAAAATTGATCACTTGTACTAGTGCTATAATTAGGCAGATGCTCTACTATTGAGCTAGCACCCTTTAACAATTTGTTATTTCTTGACAATGATGATATTCAAACAAATGTTGCATCATTCAAGCATACAAAATAATGATTATCAATTCATTAAGTCTGGAATTGGGTCAACACAGTTACAAACTTAAAAAATGACAATTTTTACATACAAAATCATTCGTTGCACTTCAAACCTTGGGCTTGAAATATTTGAAGCCAGGGCAGAAGGAGCTAAACGTGTTATCGTGCAAAGAGTTTATGCAGCATTAGTATGTACTTCAGGGGAATTATGCTTTGAAATAGAGCCAACAAACTAAATTAGTGAACATACTTGACTCTCTTAACCCAAAAAATATATTAGCAGCAAACTACATCACAAACATAACATAAAATATGAGATTTGAATGATCAGAAAGGAAGAAAGAATGATTCCAGTATTGTCTACTGGAAGCCAAAAAGTAGTTAATGGGACTGTTAAGCACATCACTATAATCCATCTATATAGACACTGAAGACTCCAGTGATATAGTACCTAGCGCATATACACTTGTTTCCTTCTGGAGGAAGGACCTAAGAATCCAAGACCAGCTACACTCATCCAACATACTTACAGGTGAACTCAACTTGTCTACAATCATTTCAAGCAAGTCAGTATCAGCTATCCATTGCATAGAATCATCGGTATACATACGATCATCTACTCCAATAAACGAATTAAAACCTGTATATAAAATGAAGATCATAATTAGACACATATTTTGAACCAAAATTAGAATGTCTACTCAGATAATAAAACAAAGAAGTAAACATTAACATTTGTAGCAGAATATGACAACATTGATTGGAGCAACCGAATCCAGTTGTCCATTAGTCGAATCCGACTATCATTTTAATAATGAATATTAATAATAATATATTGGATGATGGATAAAATGTAAAATAAGCTCGCCTTTTATATGGCTTGAGCCAACATAGTGAAGGGTTACACCCTTTCACTAGTAACATAACAGTCTAATTAATATTGTAATTTATATTTCTTACATTGCCACTCCATTTAAGGGAGCTTTGTCCTCAAAGCTCGAGTATTCCTTAATGTCATCCTTCATTCTGAATCGGTGTCGGTATTAGAATTGGATGAGATTTCTAGTCCAGATACTTGCACTTCCTCTCCATTGGTGATTCTGCACTGTATTGTCTGATTGTTCCTACATTTATGGCCTGGGGTCCAGTTATCACCACATCGACAACATATGTTTTTCTTCTTTTTCTTTTTATTATCAGAGTAACCATTAGATTACTTTGAGCTATTTTCCATTTCATAGGCATATGATTGAGGTTTGTGGCATTGATGGCCGGGAGACCAAGTATCTGCACAATACCTACATTATGTCTCTTTTTCTTATCGATAATGGTTATCGCCTTTTGTTTTTATTCCTTCCAATTTGCGTTCTGCAGCTTTTGCTTTACATCTTGCTACTTCTACGTTATGTATGTCATGTAAATTTAACTCTTTTTGGAGGTATGGATTAAGACCCCCTAAATAGGTTTCGAGTCTTTGCTTGTCAGACAACCCAACTACTTGTGTTGATAAGGATTCCCATTGATGAGTGAATTCCTCAACGTTTCCGACTTGTTGTAGTCTGGTAAGTTTACTAAAAAATAATCTTCTTTGATTCCTTGAAACCTATTAAAAAAATCATTTTTGAACAAGTTCCAAGTGTAGGTAAAATGATCTCTCTCCCACCATAAGTACCAATTATAGGCGTACCCTTCCATATGCATTGATGCATATTTCACCTTCTCCTCGTCATATTGAATGTTGTAAATGTCGAATTATTCTTTTGCTTTGTTTATCCAAGCAACGCATTTATCTTCACTCCCATTGTATTTCGACAACTCTATTTTTGCCTTAGGTGGGTGCACTTTGTAAGGGTGACGTTGATTTCCTTTTGCCTTATGGTTTGATGGTGGCTCGAAACTATTGGACGATGAAAGTGACATATTTGAATTGCTTCATTGTTGATGGTGATTTTTAGTTTTCTTATTCTCTACTATTTTACTGATAGCGTCTATTTTTTTGTTTAATTGTGCCTCTATCTCTAGCAGTACTTGTGTTTCTATCTCTTGCTTAAGTGTCGCATTGTTAATCTTTATTTCTTTTCACAATTCTTCTTGATTTTTTGCGAGTGTTTCTTGGGTGGCAACATGAAATGAGGAATCTAACATGTATGGACTACTGACTTCGTCCAAACTAGGTATGAGCCTTTGTAACATCTCGATTAATGTATTATGGTTCTGCGTCATGGTGCTCATGTTCTGTGTTAAGGTATTTATGTTTTGAGTCATGGTACTCATTTTGTCATCCAAATATTTTTGTTTTTCATTCAGGATGTCAAATTTTTCATTCAACCTTCTTTCTAGTACCAGAACAAGCTCATCTTTGAGTATTGTATTGTTATTTTGCATCTTTTCCTTCAAGGCTTTTAGGTCAACGACAAGGGACCTGGTGTCCCTCTCCACTTTTTTTATTTTATCTTTCAGTTCTACCATGGTCTTGGACCTTGTATGCGAAGGTGTGTATTTCAACGCTATTTTTGGCCTTTTGAGGTGAAAATTTGAATAATAATATATTAATTTATTAATTAATTATTATTATTATTATTATTATTTTTCATAAACTATATTTTGTATATAGTTTTTTTTAACAAATATTATAATAGATATAATATTTGATTTTTTTTTAATAAATATAAATATATTATATTTATATTATGTTTTTTTTTTTAATGTGCGGCGGATTGTGGAGGAAGGCAATTGCAGACTGTACAGGCGAATTATGGAGGAATGAGTGCAGGGCGAGGGCGACAGAGGAGTGCGAGGGTGGATCTTTGAAGGCCGCGGTGATGGAGAGCGGTGAGCGGAGATGATGGAGCAGGGAGGCGACGTGAATGTGGAGGGAGGTGATGGAGCAGGCGTGGATGGAGGTGAGGGAGGCAAGTGGATGGATCAAGGATGCGGCGTGGACGGAGATGATGAAGGGAAATGCATGCAGAATGGGGATGTGGGATGGAAGGCGATGAAGGGTGGAGGTCAATGGGGGTAGCTGGGGGATGGAAGGGTGACGGGGTGGAGGGATGGAAAGGTGGCGAGGGGTGGAGGCTACGGTGGGAAGGTGGCTGGGACGGTGTTGCGAAGGAGATGGGAGGGATGCATGGGGGTGGAGCTACAAGGTGAAGGGTGCTGCAAAGGTGGAGGTTGTGGAAAACAGGTGGTTACGAGGGTGCTGCGAAGAGGCTGCGAGGGTGTGTGAGACAGGAGCGAGGTGAAGGAGGGGAGCTGGGATGGAGGAGTAAGTAGCTGAAATAAAATGAGGAATGATGAGCCAAGTCTAAGCTTAGAGTAGGAGAAGCCGAGTCCGAGCTGAGTGTTGGAGGAGTCGAATCCGAGTTCAAGTCGAAGGAGCGAATCCGAGCTCTGATACCAAATGGAGAAACCGAATCCAGTTGTCCGTTAGTTGAATCTGACTATCATTTTAATAATGAATATGAATAATAATAATAATAATATATTAGATGATGGATAAAATTTACAATAAGCTCGCCTTTTATATGGCTTGAGCCAACATAGTGAAGGGTCACACCCTTTCACTAGTAACCTAATAGTCTAATTAATATTGTATTTTATATTTGTTACATTGATATTTGTAGCAAACTAAATAAACAAGGATATTGCAACAAACTATTGAATAAATGAGTGCAAAATATCACAATAAAAATATGTATGCTAGATAGGAATCTATAAACTACATAATTATTACTATTACAACTTACCAGTAACTAGTATTTATGATAAACTAATTCCTGAGAGCTATGTACAATTTTCCCTATATGGCATATCAATTCATGTTACTAGAGAGAACATAATACCTCTGGGATGGATGTGATACCAATTAAGTCGGCCAATTTATGGAATATCTCTTGGTGTTCCTATACATCACATCTATTTCTGGACCTCCTTGGCTATAGTGCTTGTTGAGCAAGCAACAGAGAGCGAACAGAGAAACAACTAATATTCAATTAAACAAAAACCTGAATGCAACAGTATCAGATCAAAACAATGTCTTTCCAAGATAGCCCTTATGGCCACATGAATAGGAAAAACAAAGATATAGAATAATTGATCAGATAATTTGTTGCAAAAGCATGTAAAGTATTTCAAAGTACTTTCTATACAATAGCATATGGAAGGCCTAGAAGGTCATCAACTCCAGGCTCCATTGGAAATATTCTCTGCATTCAAAACTCTCTTTCAATGATCATGTCCTTTGGTGTTCATTTGTTGTCCTCTTCAATAAAAACCCTCTACCTTAAACAACTTGGTTTTTTTGTCAATTGATTGTTCAAGAAAGGTCTGCAAAAAGTCACTGATTTGTTTGACTCCCAGGAAAAAGATTGGAAAAGCTGGCCAAACTTGAAAGAGAGTTGGCCAATCCTGACATGCTAATCTTTGAAAAGGTTAAAAGGCTTATCCCTGACATCTCTTTATTAAAATTAGATTGCATGTTCTCGTTCCCTGGTGGAGGGACTGGCGCTGGAACCAATTTCAGGCCTTTAAGAATTACAAGTTTTCTCATGGCTATCGTTGGTTGTGTGCAAAGATGCTAATTGACAATAGGCTCAATAATATTTGGTGTCTTAAATAAATTAAAAAGGCATGGTTATTTGGATCTCACCCTTGTGGAAATCTTTCATTGAGCCAAAAATTACAATCTTTTCTTGGTCCCTAATGTTGTTGGGCATAGGTTTTGGAAATACTAAATAGGTTTCACTATTTGCGAATATCACAACCCAAGTTCCTTCTCTGTGGAAAAAATGAGACTATCGAGCATGTTTTTTTGGTACTATGTCTTCTTCTCAAGCATCCTAAGAATGGGCCTACCTTCTTTGTAGTTAAATCCTTCCTTTTCATATTTCTTGGAAAGCAGTCCTCTTGGGGGATAAGATTCCTCATCCCATTGAATTCAAAGCATCTTGGCAACATATTCAACATTAATCTTTTTTTTTTTTTTTTTAAATTTTTGGAATGAATGTTAAAAGCTGTTAAGGATGAGATTAATTTCACGTAGTTTAACAATTCAGTGATCTATGCTAATTTGCACCTGCAGATCTCCATCCAGTTTCAAAAGGTGTAGGAAAAGATGGATCATTTTCCCCACTTGATTGATTATTGGGGTGGTGGAGGCTGGAGCTTGGTCATTTAGCCCCTGGAATCCACCTCTCTCATGTCTTGAAAATTGAGTGCCTTGTGTGCCATGATTAATGGAAGAATCTAGGCCTACAAATACCCTTGTCTACAACATTATTTTCAAATGCACTTATAGCATGACAATTGAATTTTGCTGCACAAGTCTTCTTACATATTTGGCAACCTGTAGACCTGTGGTAGCTTGGCAGTAAGGGAGGTTTAACTACCCATTATTCACCTAAGTCTGCCTGCAGCAAAACAATATTCTAGATTCATCAAGGGCTAGTATACATAAAACTTTGACAACTATAAAGGAAACAGGCAATGACACACTTATACTTTCCTTTTGGAAGAAACAACGAGAACAATAATTGTCACTCGGATTTCTTTTTGCACTAAAAATAGCTACAACTACAACTTCTCATACTGGAGCCTGAAGTGGAACTCTTCTCTCCTGGAACCCAAAACAAATCTCTTCAATGCTCACCATGTTTATATCCTGCTCAACAAAACGTTGGATATAAGTTTATGAAGGAACTTCCTTCCTTGTGTCGAATTTGACTGCATTATACCAATGAGAACTTACTCTATTTGAAACTGATTTTTTGGTTTTGGGGTACAGAAGTTTGTCACTACAAATTGGATTTTTGGTCACTGCGTCCCTTCCACCTTTAGGTCAAGGAAGGGAATACTACAGAAGACAAAATTACATAACTATTGTCATTACGCAAGTGAAACAGATATGACATTTTTTTGAATTATTAAAACAAGGGAATCCATTAGCAAAGTTGTTGGAGACAGGAAAGGGTGTGGGAAAGGAGAGAAGCATGGGAAAATGCTGAGGTGATGATAGATTTCCATTTAAATGCTCCTAAAATTAGCTTGTGCATGCTTACCCACACCAGAGTAGACAATTCTTTATCATCTCTTAGTAATTTACAGAATGTTTCATGTTAACCACAACTGAAATTATTTGTGAAAATAACATGTTCCCTACACGAGTCAAGAATGAATCAAAATCCTAGCACAAACATCTCATGTTACCAGTATTGCAATTGCACAGTTGGACATCACAAGCTTGTAAGGACCTAAAACTTGCCTACAAAGTTAATTTCATCCTTCTAGGGTTTCCATATGTAAATCTCAGGTCCTTATTTAGTGATTTTGCAGTTTCAGTCATCCTTCATAACCATTTTTATCCACATTATTTTCCCATGTTGTACAGTGCAATGTGGTTGTGGTCAACGAGAATAGAGTAGGATGAATTACAATGAAGTAGCTAAACACCAAGTGATTTTCAAACTCTTTAAGGTCTCAAGTGCTCCAACTAGCAAATAGTGATCCATTAAGTGCCCTGAATTTCTTTTCTTTCTGAGACAATTTATCATCCTATTTCCATTTCGTTTCTTCATGCAAAATCACAACAACAACATCATATGTGGGACAAAAATTAACTTGCATTAGAAATATGAAGAATTTTACAACCAATCCTTAGTGTTGACATGCATCTCCATGAAACCAGCTCTTCATCCCCAAAAGCTTCAACTCTAGCTCTCTATGCTCTCTCCAAATGATCTTGGGCCAAGGATCAATCCAACAGCATAACAATACCTTCAAATGTTCTCTCCTCAACCATGGCTATGAGCTCATATTTATAGGGCTTTAATGGATAGAGATGGTTGAGAAATTGGTGGGTGAGGTGGCCTCTAAGATCCTAGGATGAGGGATCTCGAGCTCAACCAACCCAAAATAGTAGGGATAAGGCAGTACACGAGTCTTATCATCTAGAAGCCTCGAGAAACTTCTCTTTTTCCCTTTTTACCCAGGGTACCACCCTTCTCCTTCTATGATAGAGTGGTTCTGGTAATAACCGCCTATGGACCAAGGGAAATGGGCGGTGGCACCACTTGTGGACAACCTATGAAAGGCGGTGCGAGCAAGGGTACCGCTCCTAGATAAAGGGGCATGCACGGTGCTGGTAATTTGTATGACAGATTGATGAAAATCCATTTAGTTTTCACTCCAGAAGTTGGGATTCAGGGCAAGTAGGTATGTCAAATGTCTTATCACATGATGGTGACAGGATTTTGGTATAACAGTAACTTCAATACTAGTTGTTCAATGATTTTCTTCTTCAAGAACTAAAAACTCCTTTCAGCCTCTGTTGTCCATTGAAATGGTTGTCTATCCTTCTTATTTGTCTCAATGATAGATGCACAAATACCACTGAAGTTATTTATAAATTTCTTGTAGAAACTTGCTAATCCATGAAAGCTTCTTACCTCAAATATGTTCCTTGGTGAAGGCCAATCAAGGATTGCTTGCATCTTTTTTGGATCCATATTCAACCCATCTCTTAAGATAACAAAACCCAAATACACTAGCTCTGTCTTCATAAATGTACACTTCTTTACATTATCAACAACTTTTCCTATTGCAGCCTCTCCAAAACATACCTTAAATCCTTCAGATGCTCTTCTTCTATTTGGCTCAAAACCAAAATGTCATCAAGGTAAAATATCACAAACTTACCTATGAAATATCTGAAGACTTCATTCACCAACCTCATAAAGGTACTTGGTCCGTTGGATAATCCAAATGGAATGGCCAACCACTCACACAACCCATGATTTGTCTTGAAGGTCGTCTTCCACTGATCTCCTTCTCTGATCCTTATCTGATGATATCCACTCTTCAAATCCAGTTTTGAAAAGCATGTTGCCCCACTTAGGCAATCCATCATGTCATCCATCTTTGGTAATGGAAACCTATATCTAATGGTGATCATGTTAATCGCTCTAGATTTAGTACACATCCTCCACTCACCATCCTTCTTTGGTGTTAGTATTTTTGGTACCACACATGGACTTAGACTCTTCTCAACCAATCCCTTGTCCAACAATCCTTGGACTTGCTTCCTCAATTCTTCATTCTCTTGAAGTGTCAACATGTGCGCTGCCTTTTTGGTAAACTGGCTCCTGGAATAAAATCAATATGATGACTTATATTCCTCCTTGGTGGTAGTTCATTGGGTAAATCATCCACCACAATGTCACTATACTCACTCATCATCTCCTGAACCTCCTCAGGTAGATCTGTCACATTAGTCTTCACTGTCACTAGTCTTGGTTTGCACACCACAGCATAGTTCAACTCTGCTTTCTCAACCTGCTGCAAATACTCTTTTCCTAACAACATCAAAAACTTAGGTTCTGATTGTCCTGTCATACTATCTGCTTGTAGAGGGTGAAGTACATGTGTTATCCCATTCTGCTCGAAACTATGACAGTTACTCCTACCATCATGAGTGAATTTCTTGTCAAATTTCCACGGCTTGCTTAATAGTATATGGAAAACATCCATTGACATAACATCACATAGAATCTTGTCCTTATATGGACCTATCTGAAAATCAACTTCACACTGCTCACTGACCAGGATTTGATGTCCTTTGTGTAACAAAGATACTTTGTATGGAACCGGATGCTTGGTCTTCTTTAGCCTCAGCATTTCCACCATCTATGTGGAAACAATATTGTCATTACTCCCACTGCCAATCACCATCTTACAACACTTCCCTTGGACTTTACATGTAGTCCTCAACAACGACTTCCTTTGAGCAGGCTCTGTTGGCTCCTTCTTAGGTTTCAACAAGACTTTATTCATCATCAAGGATTCTCTTGTCTCTGGAAAAACTTCAGCCATTGTCAATTGTTCTTGTTGTTTCTCATTCTGAGCTACATAGGCTCCTCTCTGTCCTACGTCTTCCTTCCCTAGACATTCAAATGATCTATGCCCCAACTGGTTGCATTTGTAGCACCTATAGACAGAGCCTCTATCTCTTCCTCTACCTCTACCTCCTTGGTAAGGTCCTCTCCTACTAGAATCACCTACTCTGCTATGCTGCTCTTGCTAGCTAGAGTTATTGGACTCCCCTCTCTGTGGTCCAAATATTCCTCTTCCAGTCACTTTCCCTCTTCCTCTAGCTAAACCGCGACCTCTATTGAAGATCAGATTCCTTGCTATCTTCTCTTATGCCCTTAAGGCACACTGATATGCCTCCTCCATTGTTCTAGGTGAAACCATGTTGATCCCTTCTTGGATATCCATCCTTAAACCAATCGCATATCTAGTAGCATTTTCTGTTGACTCTTCCACATATCCATCCCTTAGGTTTACTTTGTAGAACTCCTCAATGTATTCTCTCATTGTTAACAATATTTTCCTAAGGTTATGTACTTGTCTATACATAATCAACTGGTAATCCTTTGGCAAGAACTTAGCCCTCATCTTTGCTACCATTCTATCCCAGATTTTTATCAATGGCTTATTCTTCCTCTGTCTTTCTACTTGTACACTATCCCACCATAAGGACGCATGCCCTTTCAACCTCATCATGGCTAATCTAACTCTCTTATCTTTTTCTGCCTCATCGTACTCAAAGTACTTATCCAGCTCACTAATCTAGTCAATGAGATGCTCTGCAATGAGACTCCTATCATATGTAGGCAACTATGATCTCAGCCTTCAAGTTGCTCCCATAATAGATCTGAAATATCTCAACTATGGTGTTTCCTGCATATGTGCAGCTTCTTCTCTTTGCACTTCATCCTTGGGTTCACTTATGTCTCCTACTTCTGGGTCTCTTCGTTTGTCGATTTCCATGGATTCCAGATGTGCGCTTAACTCCCTCACTTCTTCTAGAACTTCTGCGTTCCCTCTTGGTCAACCTTTGTCACAACCTCTTGCTCTCCCAATGCGTGTAGCCATATTCCCACTCTAAGCCTCTACAATAACAATTCTCTTTCACACTGATATAATCTTACCTCACCAAGCCCTTTTCTGCACTTGGTCTTTTGGTAACACTGGTCCTCTATCTAAAACCTCTTGAGCACTCTTCTTTGCTCTTTCCATGCCTCTATTGTTATGCTTCTCTCTTTATTCCTTCAGAATTCTACCCACAACCTCAGCTGTGGAATTCCTCAACAGGAAATCTCAACTTCCAGGCTCTGATACCAAAATTGGTGTAGGTGGGTCGATCTCAACCGACTCTAACCAACACTTCCAAGATCTAATGGCCCCTACACTTAGCAAGACTGCCAAATTTAGCCTAATGGCCAAATTCTACTCTAAAACTTCCCTCCCGCAACTTTACCTCCACAGCTTCCGTTCCACAAGCGGGATGCAGGATGCAGGATCTCGATTGCCCAAATTGATCTTTGCAATTCTGTTTTAGGAACTCTGTTTCCACAACAAATTTTCAGCATGCGGGGTGTAGGATGCAGGATGTGGGATGCCAACTTTCCAAAGTTGCTCCCCCGCAAATCCTCCTTTGCAACTTCCTCAGCCATCTGATTCTTGCGGCCTTATCCACGAACGTCAATCTTCTTTTTGATGCAGACTTCTCGAATCTCTATAGATATGTTAACTTCCTCGTAATTGTTGTTGTGGGATACTTCAGGACCGTCAGATATAGAGCTGGGGCCTCAATCTCCATTGTTCATTCTCTGCAAAATCTTGTTAAGGCAGAAAACATGCGGGTTGTGTCGATTGATCGTAAAATTGATCAACCCAGCCTGCAATCTTCATGATGCTTTATCCTAACACTCTTATGCATGCATCCACTCTCTACTTCAACTATTTAAGCAAGAAATTGATGCGTAAAATGAAAACTTCACTGAAATACACAAATGTTCATGAAAACACTGAAGTCGTCTCTACAAAATTTACAATTCAACACAACACATGCATAAAGACTAAAAACCCTACCAACAAACGTTTAATCCTTCTATCAAGCAACAAAGGAAAATGTACATAGTTTGGATCTCTCTCCTTCTGATTCTTCAAAATATTTGCAAGTAGGAACCATACACAAGTCTATCCTCTTCCCTGCAACTCGAAATTCTAAATGTTGAAGAGCAGAACCCCTCCTACATCTCTAAATGGTCTATTTAAACTAGAACTGCTACCCTATTATGAGTGGTCCTGCAACTAAATTAAACACTACTACGACGCATGATGAAACGCCCCTGTCTGAAACAAACTAATGGTAGTTTGATCTCCACGCAGGGAGTCATGATTCGCAATGATTCCCTACGTCGCTAATCAAACTATGATTCAACACAAAATTGTTACAAAAGATGCCATAGCATGTGACCGACTCATCACATTGTTGGCATGCCACGATGCTCCTGCATCACCTAGTCTAATAAAATTAAAAATATGAAACATAGAGTATGTTAGAGGGAGAAACAACTCCTATCCCCCAACCCCCTCACAAGTGGAATCTGTGACCCCCTTTTTCTCGTTAGTTGTCCATGTTGAAGCTAGTTATATATTTAATAATAAAATAATGTCCAAATACCAATTTTCGAGAACCTAGTGCCACAATAATAACAGATTATCGCATCACATATGTCCAAGACTTACAATCGATGCATTACAATAGTGAGGGGCGCATGTGTGGGTGGGAGGGTTGGCCCTAATTTTTTTGGAGCGTTCTCCTTTTGGTCTATTTTGTGCTTTTTCAACCAATGGTTTTTTAGCCCTTTAAAATATAATATTGGTTAAGGGATTAGGTTTGTAATTTAATTCAAGTTGAAATATTAGGGTTTTGGATGTTACGAAATGCCTAAATATTGTATTGTGACTGGTCGAGTTAACTATATGGAACTCTTGTTAGTTAGGTCGGTTCTCTCGGTTAAGGGTTTCCAACGTAAATCTATGTGTACTATGTGTACGCCATTGTTGTTCTTTCTATTTTTCTTAGAAATAGGTATGTATTACTTCACTTGCATACGTTTAAAATTTTTGAAGTGCTTCAAAATCATGACCAATGGTGGAGATTTGCCTCCAAAATAATCACTATATCAATTTTTGTATTGCACCCCTAAGGAGATAGAATAATATCATTTGTCAAAGATGTTGGTGTAGGCTCCTATGAGGTCTTACTTCATTGCACCCAATGGTGGCCCATCTTCTTCCCACTAGGAGGGATTATGCAAGTTTACCCTAGTACTTTGTGATGATTTTATCGTTGGAAAAGAGGTTGTCAAATGTCCATGTTCAAAATAAAGTTTGCATTGGAAGACAATGTTTTTGTAACCCAAAATTTGTGTCCGACTTTGTTCTTTGCTTTCCAACACAATTTGGTTACGAGGGAATTTTCTTAAATCAACATAAATACATATTTTGGAGTGACTATTGGAAAAAATGGTGTTTGTCTCTACATATAGGGTAATAAGCTTACTCAAAGCATTGTCAATAGCTTGTAGACTCCAATAATCCTAGTATTCTAAGGGTGCAGTAATCTATATAACCCATATGAGGACCCTTAACAAAGATTCTATGTATGAGTCAAAGCCAAAGCATCATAGATTTTGAAAAATACATGTTCCCTCCATGAATTAGGGCCCACAAACAACTACTTGTTAGATGTCCATCTTGGTAACTAACTTTAGGTCCAAGAAACCTTTTCTGTTTTTGTCTATGGTTTGTTGAGAATATTTAATGAATCCATTATTCATTTGTTTTAGAACAAAAAAATCAATAAATTTGAAGGTTGTGTGCTCGAATCGTTGGTTTTGAGAGGCTCCTTGCATTATGAATTGATAAATTTTCCCTATAGTTGCTAACTTTTGAATTAGAGATGTGGCTTTCCTTGGAGGCGAGTAATTTCTCTTGAAGCTTTTATATCTACTTTTAAGTAGGAATCATCTAAATTAAATAAAAAAACAAGAAAACCAACATATTCTACTTTCCAATTGTGGGCTCCATCAGAAAACGCTTCCTTATGCCATAAATATTCATGTAACTATTTGTGTTATCTTGAAAGGGTATCTTACAGTTCCTTCATTTCCCTTCCTTGCAAAACTTGTAATTGATTTCCTCAAAGTACGACGCTAGATCTACACCAACTCTCTTTTAGTTCCCATTTTGAGTATTTTTAACTATCCAACAACAACCTATAAAAATATTTTTATACCTTAAAACAATAGTTAATTTTACCAAATTAGAAAATTGCTTCTGAACTATGGAGTTTAATTATAAATTTTCCCAGCCACCGCTGTTCTCTCAACCGCTAAACAACCGCCCTAGGTTTGCTGACTTTACCCATTTTAATGTGCGAAGGTTGCATCAAAGGAACTAATATATGTGAGATTA
The DNA here is from genome assembly GCA_001517045.1 of Pseudotsuga menziesii. Classification (NCBI taxonomy): domain Eukaryota; kingdom Viridiplantae; phylum Streptophyta; class Pinopsida; order Pinales; family Pinaceae; genus Pseudotsuga; species Pseudotsuga menziesii. The sequence continues at coordinate 1,635,146 of LPNX010749928.1, read as the reverse complement.
TAAAAACCAACTAAAATTACATGTGACGGTTTGGCCGAGTGGTCTAAGGCGCCAGATTAAGGCTTTGGTTCAAAAGGGCGGGGGTTCAAATCCCACGGTCGTCAAATAAGTTTTCTTTTATGTTTTGATTATGACCAAAACTCTGTCCGAATTTTACATGCATTAATTTTTTCTTTTATGTTTTGATTATGACCAAAACTCTGTCCGAATTTTACATGCATTAATTTTTAAGAAAGAAAACGAAACAAAGTGAACTCTAAATACCATAGTTGTCAGATAGGTTTTTCCATTCAATATGATATATGTTTTGTTTCCAAAATTCACGTCAATATGAATACTACAATTTTAAATAAAGAAAACAAAGTGAATTCTGTTCAATTTTTATATGTATTTATATTCAATAAAGAAAACAAGGTGAGCCTCTATCAAGTGCTTGCAAAAATGCCTATCAATGCTTAAATTGAACAAAGTGAATTCTGTTCGATTTTTATATGTATTTATATTCAATAAAGAAAACAATGTGAGCCTATATCAAGTGCCTGCAAAAATGCCTATCAACGCTTAAATTGCTTGTAAGTGATCTCCAAGGTGCAACAAAATGACTCAGAGTGCTTACAAAAATTCTCATCTAACACTTAAATTGCTTGTAAGTGATCTTCAAGATGCAACAAAATGGCTCACTCAGAGTGCTTGCAAAATTTCTCATCTAACACTTAAATTGCTTGTAAGTGATCCTCAAGATGCAACAAGAACAGGGAAATTAACCAGAAAGTGAGTCTCTATTAAAGGACTAAAAATGTATGTAAGTGATCTCTAAGCTAAAGCAAAATGGCTGATGAACAGGAAGTATCATATGCCTCAAGTTTTTTTATCTTTTCATTTTCTACAAATTTTCAAATTTTATATGGCTTTTCTTTTTAAATAAATCTGTCTCAAATCTGAATTGTCATTGGATTTGAGAGGGATATGAAAAATAGTATGTGATGATCTCAAACTTTATTTCTAACTTGTTGGGCTTTGAAGAACTCTGTTTCAATCACAATAGCATAATTTTAATACACTAAAAAATACATAAAGAAAAAATCCAATACAGATAAAACTAAAGTAAACTTCTTATAATATAAATAAACAGTATATATCTATATAATAAAGTTAAACATATATAATACCATTAAATATTAAACATAAAAAAATCATTTATTTATTTTTAAACATTATTTACAACTGAATTACTATTTAAAAAACAAAATATAATGCCTCTAGTGAAAGAGAGAAGCATCTTAGTTATTAATACTCATTTTAATAAGTAAGAAATTTTTACTACTATTAAGTGAATTAAACAGTACATAGAAAAGCCTCTTAGTTATTAGTAATTATTTTAATAAATAAAAAACATTTGCCACTACTAAATAAATTAAGTAATACATAAAATTGAATAATATTTAAATAAATAAAATTTAGTTCATATTAAACAAATTTCTAATTATTCAAAATTTCCATACATGAAATGTCAATACCGCGGAATTATGCTAATATGGTTCCAGTTTTCTTTGTCTCCAAAAAAAACTCTACTATCTTAATTCTACTTGAAATCAAAAATCCTTCCTTTAGTATGCAAACATAAACCCTTGTTGGTTATCTATATGCATGTCGCATTATATGATTGAATCCAGTCAACTTATAATGCCAAAAGATTTCCAAAGTAGTGGATTATATCATTATTAATTTTCCTATCTGCATTGGCTTTTCGCCTTCCAAAACATTCTGCTTATGTTTGTTCCTCCTTACCATCTCTGAATGGAAGCACAACTCCAAAGTCAATAATAATATATGATTGATTTTTTTATATTCATAAAAGTTATATGCTCATTAAAATAAATCAAAAAATCTACATACGTTAATTTTTTAAATTGCTTTTAATTATAAAAAGCTTTTTTATTAAAATACATTATAATACACGAAAGAGAGCGCTTTGAGAAAATTTCCAGCGTGAGCATTCGAACCCTAGCCGCCGAGGGCTTCACGCCCTGCCCATGGATCTGCTGGATCCAGTGTCCGTGGAGGACAGATTTCAGTCCATTGTGGCCGCTATGCCTCCCGTCCAAGCTGCCGCAGTCCCTTCCTCCAAATTTGTTAAACGTGCAGAGGTCCCGGAAGTAAAGCTCAGCTCAACAACTTCGAAGAGAAAAGTAGTCACCCTCTCTGAGAAAGGTCTTATTGGGCTGTTCACCGGCCTATGGCCTTCCCCGCGCTCAGTGGAGGTTTGGTTGAATAAAAATTGGAGAACCCTAATCCAGGGGGAAGTTCAGCAGATCTTATGTGGAAAAGGATATTTTGCATTCATCTTTGAAGGGAAGGAAGATCGTGATTTAATCTTCAGGAACGGACCTTATTTCATGGGCCCAAGAGGCATGTATTTGAACAAGTGGGACCTATCCTTCAATCCAGAAAAAGATATCCCAAAAGCAGTTCTTGTGTGGGTCAAGCTCCCCCACCTCCCTCTCCACTGCTGGAATGATGAGGATTTTCGAGCAATAGGGAATACCCTAGGGAAGTACGTAGACAAATCTGAACCGAAAGCCCCAATGTTCTCCTGTGCTCACATCTGCGTTGAAGTCGATCTTGAGAAAGGTCTACCGCAGTCAATCATGCTCTCCATTGACGGCTGGAACCACCTTCAAATAGTAGACTACGAGCAAATCCCGTTCAAATGCAAATACTGCCATGAATATGGCCATTTTGCAAAATCTTGTCCGAAAAAGCCTGAAAAACCCATCTCGGACAGCACTCCAAGTGAGGGATGGAATGTAGCAAGCGGGAAGAGGGCCGCCAAGCCCTCAAAACAACAGATCCCCACAACAAAGAGCCCCCCGGAAATAGGTTTGAGGCCTTGGAAGTTGAGACGCAGGAGGAAGGAAACAATGAAGAAACCCCTGAAATGGAGAAGCAGCAGGACTCTGAATCCCCAGCCATCGTCCCTCAGCAACAAGAAAAGGAAGACCAGGAAGAGGGTTTTGGAGTTCTGCAGAACTAGGAAAAGGAAGATCTAGAAAAGGGGTTCGGAAACCCTAAGGAAAGGAAAGACCAAGCGACAACCTCTAAAGGATCCATCACACGGTCTAGGGCAAAAGCAAGTTCAGAAGAAATAACTGATACTTCTATCAAAGAGCAAGAACCCCTTTCCAGAAAAGGGAGGAAATCTAACAAAGTCATCAGAGAGCAGGAGGCAACAAGGGAAAAGGCGGCAGGAAAGCAGGCTAATCTGGACTTCCTAGTAAAAACTTCGCAGGCAAACAAATACCTTCTCAGCGCGGAAGAGGAGAAAAAGGAGAAAGATAAGGCCCTTAAGCAACTTAGGAAATAATGAAAGTAGTCTCCTGGAATTGCAAAGGCTTGGGAGGTATGCAGAAGCTAGAAGTTATCAAAAGGTTTAAATCAATGGAAACTGCCTCAATCCTTCTCATCCAAGAGACTAAAAAGTCAGCTGAAGACAACATTGCCACCATCAAAAATATCTGGCCAAAAGGGACAGGCCTTGCCATCAGTGCAAGCGGGGCCTCTGGAGGGATTCTATGCTGGTGGAACTCAGATAAGTTTGAGCTACGTTCAGCTATAGAAAACAGAAACTGGATACTTATAAAACTTGAAAACAAAGAAAGCAAGGAACAATTTTGGATTGGGAATGTTTATGGCCCAACCATGAACTCGCAGAAGGAAAGCTTCTGGACATCGTTAGAGGAGCAATGTGAAGATAAGAAGCTGCTACCCTGTTACATTGCAGGGGATTTCAACGCCACTATATCCGTAGACGAGTGTAGAGGAGGAACTAAGGTGAGGGATCCCTTTGGGGAAAGGATGGAGGATCTCATCTCTCAATGGGGCCTCACTGATATTGAACCCAAAAATGGTATCTATACATGGAGCAATAGAAGAGTGGGACCCGGACATATAGAAGCCCGGCTGGATCGATTTCTAGTCAGCACCCATCTCCTCAATCCTCAACCAGAAGTCAAAATATTGTGCTCGGCCGTGTCGGACCATAAGCCAATATGTCTCTATTTTCTGCCGATGGAAAACTTGGGACCCCTCCCATTTCGATTTAATCGGATATGGTTGGAAACAGAAGAAGTTAGGGATATTATATCTAGTGCTTGGCGTTGCTTCATCCCACATTCTCTAGCATACTCCTAGGAACAGAAGTTAAGAAGAGTAAAGGATGCTCTTAAATCATGGGCAAAAACTCAATTCCAAGAACCTGTTGAGCAAAAGAAAAGCATCATAAAGGATATGGAGCTTCTACAAGCTGAAATGGAAGTTAGTACGATCACCAAGGAGCATCTCCTCAAGGAAATTGATCTGGAATCACAACTTCAGAAAATCCTAAGGCATGAAGAGGAGGGATGGAGGCTTCGCTCGCATATCTTCTGGCTTAAAGGGGGAGATCAGAATACGAAGTTTTTCCAAAATCAGTGCAGGGACAGGCAATGTTGGAACACTATAAGGGAACTCAAATCTGAAGATGGAGCAGTCATTCAAGGGCAAGCGGCCATCAGCTCAGAGGTAAGGAATTTTTTTGAACACTTGTATAATGATGAGGAACCAGTCTCACAACGCCTTATGGAAGAAATGGTCTCTGATATTTCGTCCCTTATCAGTCCTAAGGAAAAACTTAGGCTTGAATCCCCCATATTGGAAGAAGAAGTTAAAAAAGCTATTTGGAGCCTCCATCCAGATAAGGCTCCAGGACCGGATGGATTCCCCATTTGCTTCTATAGAACCTTTTGGCCCCTCATCAAGAGGGATTTAATGCGCCTTATTTCCTGGATGGAAAAAGGAAAAATGGGGGGAGCCACTAACTCCACCTTCCTAGCCCTGATCCCCAAAGAGTCCAATCCCACCTCCATTAAAAAATTCCGGCCCATCTCTTTATGCAACACATCCTATAAAATCTTCTCTAAAGTCCTGTCCTTGAGGCTCAAACAAATCATCCCTTCCCTTATCTCTCCTAATCAAGGAGGCTTCATATCAGGCAGGCACATCAGTGACAATATTCTCCTAGTTCAGGAAGCAATCCATTCCAGTACCAAAAGGAGAGAGCCTGGGATGGCCATTAAGATGGACTTGGCCAATGCTTTTGATAGATTGAGGCACTCCTTTATCATTATGGTTTTGGAAATATTTGGGTTCCCCTCTGTTTTCATCAACCAAATACAAGCCTGCATAACTTCCCCTTGGATAGCTCCTCTTATCAATGGAAGACCCTCAGCCTTCTTCAAAGCCTCCCGCAAGGTGAGGCAAGGATGCCCGATTTCCCCTTTTCTTTATATTCTGGTCACTGACTCCCTAAGCAGAAGATTGACTAGAGTTCAAGCCGAAGGATCTCTTTCGAGCCTAGCCTTTCGAAATGGAGTCTCTCCCATCAATCATGCCTTATTTACGGATGACACTATCTTCCTGGGAATAGCGTCCACCCAAATTGCTAGGAACTTTCTTAGCCCCTTGGACATTTTCCTTCAAGCTTCAGGAAGCTCAGCAAATTTGAACAAGTGCCAAATCTACAGCTGGAACTGCCCTACATCAACTCTTCACAGCATATCCCAAATCCTTCAAATCAAAGCCAATCCTAATTGGACCCATTTCACCTATTTGGGTATCCTCGTGGTTAAAAAATCTCTGACTTCCTCAATGTGGAACCCGTTCGTCCAAAGAATTAAGGATAAGATCCAATCCTTGGGATCAAAATGGATAAACTTAGCAGGGAAAACTATTTTAATTCAGTCCATTCTCTCCTCCTATCCCATCTATACAAGTTCGATGGTTCTTGCTCCTAAGAATATCATTAACAGCATTAGTAAGGAAATTAGAAAATTCCTATGGTAGGGAGGGAAAGACCAGACGAAGAAGTTCCACTTGGTAAAATGGGACACGGTCAAGCGTGCCAAAAACCAAGGAGGCTTAGGCATCAGAGACCTTGAGCACATGAGCAAAGCCATGGGAGCCAAAATGATATGGAGACTGGTTACGGGAAGAAAGGAATGGTGGAAGGAAGTCATCAAAAAAAAGTATATCAAAAGGCCCAGATCAAAAATGCTGGACAATGCATGGACAGGTAAAGGAACCACCTTATGGCAGCTTTGCAAAGCATCCCTTAACACAATCATTGAAAATTGCTACTAGATCCCAGGGAACGGGAAAAGAATTAATGTTTGGAACAATAAAATTTTAGGACAACCCCCCTGCTCCTCGCTGCCAGGTCTGGCCCCTCTATCTGAATGGGCGAGTGGCCAGGGGATTAATTCTCTTTATGATCTTTCTCAGTGGGACATGACGGGCCAATGGACAGGCTGGAAAGAGCTTACTCCTCCAGCACATCTGGAAAACGCTGCAGCTTCCCTGTGATCATTTCTCCATGGCTTATCCCCAACGCGAATCTCAGTCAAGGATCATCTTGGTTGGGGTTCAGCAGGACAGTACAGTGTTAAGGAAGGATATAAGTCAATAACCACAGAACCAAATACGGGGGAGAGACTCTGGAAGAAGGTGTGGCACCCTGACAGCATTCCTAAAGTTAATAGCTTCATTTGGATTCTCTTGCATAATAAGCTGTTAACAGCTGAAAACCTAAGGAAAAGAGGCATTCTTGGCCCCTCTCGATGTGCCCTGTGTAACCTAGCTGAAGAGACAACCAGAAACATTTTTCTTCAATGTAAAGTCTCATTAACAGTTTGGAGGATCTTCCTCCCTTCGGAGTTTGGTTAAGACCTCCCAAGCACTGCAGTTCAGCTCTTCAAAGACTGGTTGAATTATTTCCCAGGATCCTTAAGTAAGAAACCAATTCTGAGCCGCCTTTGGGCCACTATCCCAAAGAATCTTTGTTGGCAGCTTTGGTTAGCCAAGAATCGTGCCATCTTCAAGGAGCAAAAAGATTTCCTAACCTATATAGCTGCTAAAACCCTAGGAATGATATCAGAAAAGTTTGCCTCAAATAACATCTGCTTCCCCTTGCAAGATTCCATCCCTGAACCATATTCTTCTTGGAGCAAAAAATTCCTGAAAGAGAGATGCTCCCTTCAGTCCAAAAGCATTACAAGTAGGGTAAGTCATCCAAGACGGTCCCTTCCTTGGGAAATTCGCCTCTCCAACAATGAATTTAAGTCCTGGCTCAAGGAAAAAAACTCATTTGCCTTCTTCTTCGATGACGCTTTGAAAGGTAACCCAGGGGTGGCAGGCACGGGGGGGATTTTCTTGAATCCTGAAGGATATGTAGAACAAACCTTTGCTTGGGGGCTAGGTAGAAGAACCAATAATGAAGCTAAGTGGCTGGCCCTCATCCAGGGTCTTCACCTCTTAAACAATAAGAAGCTTCGCAAGGTTTTGATATTTGGAGACTCAAGGCATGTCATCTACAAACTGGTCAATGGATATCCTACAGGAGCTATCAAATGCCGTCGGCTACATGGAAAATCCAAGCTTCTCATGTCCAACTCCTATGAGACTTACCACATCCTTCGGAAAAATAATACAGCAGCAGACAGTATGGCTAATGTGGGAGCCTCCCTCCCACAAGGTCATTACAGTCAGGATGGAGCCCAGCCCATTCTCAAACCCATTCCTTAATGCGATGTTGGAATCCTCCCTTCCGACCAATCACTACTCGAAATTTTTCAATGAAGCACTTATCCCTCCTCCCAATCAATAAAAATTCTTCAATCCCCCCTCTCTCTCCTCCCTCTTTCAGCTCTACCCCTTCCCCCTTGTCATCTTCCACTTATCCCTCCTTTCTTTTCCCCCTTCTTCCTTTTCCCTTCCCCCTTCTCCTAGTCCTTTTCCCCCCCTCCTTATTTCCTTCCCCCGGCCTGCCTCTCTCCTTCGTAGCTGGCCTTCACTCCATTCTCGGCGGCTCCATGCATTTAAACCCCTGTCCTCTTAGCACTTATCCCCTGGCCGCGTGGACTATCGTCTGTCCTCTTGTCACCTCGATCTCTCCAAGCATTAAAACATTCAGGATGTTGGTTTATTATTATCCCCCCTCACACGCTTGCTCTAACTCCGGCCTTCTCCTTATGTCGTTCCCTTGCAGCGCCATGTATTCTTTCTCGGCTCCGGATTTCTCTGGTTCTCCTGAAACGCTGCAAATTCTCCTGAATGTGGTGACTGCCATTGAAGGAGGGAGGCTGCAGGGCATCCCTTGGCAAGCTCTCCCTCTCACTCATTCCTTTGTGAAGGAGAGGCTTGCTCTCGCAGCCTTCTCCAATTGCCATTGTAATCTCTCCTCTGCGTCATGGTCTATAGGCACTGGTTTTGGCATAAACTCCACTCACTCGGGTAGCCTGCGACGAGTCTTGGGTTGCCTATGCTCCGGGTGGCAGGAAGGCGCTATGGGAATGTTGGTTTGCTTTGACAGACAGGGGGGTTCGGTGCTTTAGCAAGAACTTTCAGTGTTGAGTCGCTTCATTAGCTTTCCCTTGCTTGAAATATCGAACAGCGCTCTTGTTGTTGGCCCATTGTACAGTCAGTTCGCTTGCATAGAGATCACCGCAGATTCTGGCAGAATGGCTCAAGCTGGGGATAATGCAGGAATTCTGGATATTAAGAAAAATCTGCAGCGTTTGTATGAGATGGTAGCCATAGGAGTCATGGATAACAAGGAAATAGCCCGGGAAAT
>LPNX010749928.1:1381035-1625963 GCA_001517045.1 Pseudotsuga menziesii | reverse complement strand
ATAAGTGGACTGTCTCTTCAGCCACATCTACCGAGTGCCAAAGGGCTCTGATCAGCAAACTAAAAGTGATCACTCCTAGAATATCAAGACATAAAATAAAGAGGAGAATGAAATCCCCTTACCATGCTTAAAAGAGCTGAAAAATATAATGAGAGACCAATTGGTTCTCGAAATATTCCATATAACTGCCTGTACCTTGGCGATATGAGAGATGGTCAGCAGTCCGATTGTGCTCTCGATAAATGTGGTTGAACAACAAATCCTGGAAGCTAAGGATTAGCTTTTTTGTCTCCCTACTCCAGTGAAGGAGATCCAGAGGGGTGAGAGCAGTCGATCCCTTCGCCCAATTAATGATGACTAGAGAGTCACCATATACATGGGAAAGGGGGATCCCCATCATTTGGGAAGTAAGAAGAAGAGCCCATAAACTGAGCAATTCAGCTTTTGTGTTTGTGCCATATCCAACCCCCAGCGCGAACTCAAAATGATGGGACTCGTTTAAATATAAGCAATAACCAACTCCAGCAATCAGATTACTCGTTTAAATATAAAGTGTTAGATTATTTAACTGTCTTCTCCAATACGATAGATTTATTTATTTCCTATATATGTTTCTAAGGCTGAGCAGATTTGTCTTCTCCAAACTTCCTTTTTATTCAAATTATTTAACTGTCTTCTCCAAACTTTATATGCATAAAGTGCCAGATTATTAGTCCCTGCCGTGGGTTAGCAGGGACTATTGTAATCGGCTTTCCTCCTTTTACAATACTTTGCACATAAACTAATACGTGTAATAGTCTTTTAAACGAGCAGGGACTATTGTAATGGCCTTTTGCAATATTTTGCACATAAATCAATACGTGTAATAGGCTTTTAAACAAAGTTGTAAATGTATAAATATTAAAACTACTTTTTTATCCAATAAAAAAAACTTAACACCGCCATTTCATCTAATCAAAAACTTGGAGGTGTTATTTGGCCTCATATCGAGGTGGGTCAGTAATTTTCCGCTTGAAACTTAGATTAATTGATACATGAATTCATGTATCTAATAAGTTTATAGTGTTTTTATAATAATGCTAGCAAACTTGCTAGCATTAATTAGAGACATTAAATGTTAGATTTACGTATAAATAATGTTGAGAATGTTAAGAGGGTTTGAGTGTGATTTCCCATATGGGCACCTCATGCAATCTAATCTATGCAATCTATGCATTTGCATGTAGTACAGGTGCCTCCAGACTCGAATGGCACGATTCTCTTCAATTCTCTTTAGAAAACGGTTCTAGGGATCCCTAAATCCAATGGAAGGCGGCCTTTCTCATCGCACTCAACGTCTAGACACTCTGATGACTCCTCCTAGATCACTCAAAACCCAAGTTTTCAATTCATTCATAACTCAGGAAGGTTCAGGATACAATTGGGTCAGGTCGGAAAGCACAATCTTGCTCAAAGAAAAACCCAAGATACCTTGTAAGAATACTAATAGACCCTGTAATCCTGCAATCCAGTGGAAGGCTGCCCTGCTGCAGCTGAGCATTGAGCATGGAGACCATGCTCTCCAGAAATGCGCTTCAACAGCCTCCTATCTCTTCTACTACTTGCTTTGATGCATCCACGATGGTGATGGATAAACTTAATATATAACTCACACTACCTCTACAGGCTTTGCTTCCTGTTCTACTGAAACTTCAAAAACAATTCCATAAGATGGAAAAGAACTAAAGACAGGGTCAAGGGCAGAAGTTGTTGGGTCATTATATATTTCGGACAACTACAACCCTTTACGAATGCAATGGAGTTGGTACCCTTTACGAATGCAATGGAGCTAGTATTGTATGAATCTGAATTCACTTTAGTTGTTACAGTTTATGATAATTGACCAGAAATGAATGCCGAAGAAGAAAATAATGGTCTTGTGAGTTAATAAATTACTTTGTATTATCTTATGCTTATTTTTGCATGGTCGTTAGGTAGTGTGAGTCTTCAAGATTTCGTCACGATTCAAATCAGCAAATGCCTCTTTCACAAATCAAACAAATTTTTTTTATAGATGAAGTTACATGGCTTAAGTCATTGTACTTTGATAATGCAAAAACTAAAATTTTGACAGCTAGTTTAAAATAGTGAACCACCCAGCTAGTTTAAAATGTTGACAGATAGTAATGGCACAATAAAGACATTTCCAATGAATCCCAAACTTTTGGGACATCTCTAGTTTGGTAGGTGCAGCTATATGCTCTTCTTCTTCTGTAATATTAGGCTCCACAGTCAGCTTCATGGACCTCATCATCTCATCTAACTCCACAGGCTTAGGAACTGAATAATGTAGACCTGCAACGCCAATGCCATTAGATCAATTGTTGAGATTATTATTAATGTTCAATACCATAGGTCCATCATCATATCAATCAAGAACACAGTAAAAAAAGAAATACAAAATTATAACGACCTAAATTTGCATCGACCAGAATATAAAGGCCATACAAAATTACCACACAAACTAATTTACAAAAAAAATTAAGATATTACGTCCTGCGGTATCCCTAATACCTACTACTTGATGAAGCACCGCGATAAAGGTAAAACATATAATGATTATAGTGAGAACAATTGAATTGCAAGCCATTTTCAATAGCACCTACCTGTTTCTTTTCAATCCCCAATAATGAATTCATCGCTCTGTCGGTTGCATACTATTATAGCATTTGCATCCATGCGAGAAACGGAAACGAAATGAGAACGGGAATGTACATGCAATGGCATAGCATAACTGAAAACGCTGGGAATGTACAAGCAATGGCAGCTCCAAACAGAGGACGCTCCAAGCACAACTCTATGGGTACTGCAAAATCAAGCATTTTCTGTAATTATAATTGCATCTCTTGCTCACTAATTTCCCTGCCCTGCTCTCACTGCTCATTCTTATTGCTAATCGCCCCAAACGCTAAAGACAAATCCAATTTAGATGTAATGTCCTCTTCTACTTAGGAATTGAGGACCAACCCACTAACCTATGTGATTCCTATAGGTTCAAGCGGGTACTGACAGTCAAGGAATCAGCCGAAGACTGATGCCATTTATCGAAGATCTAGGGCATCAATATTATATCACCATTGGGTCGAAGAGGGCCACTAGAGCCAAAGGCCACCTGCATACATGACATCCGGGCATTATTTAATGATGCATGCACCCGATTAAGTCTCCATGTGCATGCATGCAAGTCAACTACAAATTAGAAGATAAAGTGACCTAATTAGGTCAAAAGTTAGGGTTTTCGCAGTTGAGAGTTATAAAAGAAAGATAAAGTGAATGGAGAAGTCACTCATGTGATAATTGATTTGTGGAGTCAAATTGGAGAGCTCGGCAAGCTAAGTTGGGGTTGAGCGCATGCTCAGCTAACTGGTGTATTTTGGCAGTGAAATCTATCTGCCCTAGTTCATCATCCAGGTTCAGCACTAGTTCATCGTCAGGTTACATTCAACAGTTATTCCGAGACGTTGATTATTCATCCAACCAGAGGGTTTCACCGTCACACTGTGTCACTGTGATTAGAGACAAAGAAATTCGTTTTCCTACCTACAGGGTTCAGAACTTCCGCATGCTACTTCCATCATCATCAGAGGGGTATTATAACCCTAGTGCACATTATTCGGGCTTCCAGCAGCAGCTTATTTATTGTTCTGGAGCTTATATAGTTTGAGAGGAGGGCACATTCACCTGTGGAGGACGATTTGGTGTATCTCCTTAATCCTCCAGCATAATCCTTGCATGCTAGGACTGGTCTCTTCACCATCAATTGATCTATATACTGGTATGTACATGCATTGATTTCTCCTATTTTATAGCATCTCAGTATTTTTCTAGGGCACATATTTGCATGCAACTGCATGCATGCAAAGTTCGGGGTTTGCTTTCCTATTTGATTAAGGAGTAAGTCTATTAGTCATCTACAGTATACACATAAACAGGAAAATATCAGTTTGGGATATTATAGTGGTATCAGAGCTATTTTCCTTGCCAGCTATGGGCATGCAAAAATTATAAATGAATCCAGGAGACCCATACAACATTACTCACAGGAGACAGAGGTATAGAGACAGCGAAGAGGAGTTAGAGGACATAGATTTGGGGAATAGAGAGTATCAGTTTGAAAAAGGCAAAGAAACAATGGTCGATGATGATAAAATAGCTTTCAATAGTCTCATATCAACCATAAAAGAACTCAGCACTGGGAAAAAAGAAATGATGAGCACCTCCAGGCAAATGACTGAGAAGAATGGGCCCACCCCACGCAGTCCCTTATTTCCCAACAATGATAGGGTATCCACCAGCAGCCGTAGGGAGCACTTACATACCAAAATGCAGAGCCATCCCCATATATACAAGCCTTTCCGACCTACCATGCCTCAATTCTTAGATAGTCCAACTGCAATGCCTCTAGCACAAGCAAAACCAGAAGAACCCATGAGTGCCTATCTGAGAGAATATAGGGCTTTAGGAGAGGAATTCCATTCAGCCATGACCTTCACTGACTTCTGCAACTTTAAAAGTAAGAACAAACCCAAAGCTTACAATAGGCCATTCACCCAGAACTATGAGTTACAGTGCATCGTAGGGAAACTGACTATCCCTACCTTTGAGAGCACTCGGGGTGGCCTAGCTAGGAATTGGGTGCAAAAGTTGAATACATACTTCCAGCTCAACCCCATGATTGAGACAAATGCCATTGAATTGGCTACTTTGGATTTGGACAGAGAAGCACATGAGTGGTGGTACCACCGGTTAGTGACACTATGTCACAACACCATCACCTCATACATAGATTTTACACAGAGGCTCATTGAGCGGTTTGATCAGAAGGATCCAGAGGTACACTTTACGGAGCTGGCACAACTCAAGCAGACAGGGAGTGCAAATTCTTTTATTTATGAGTTTCAAAGGATAGCAGTCATGGTCACAGATATATCAGAGAGCAGGTTGATTATGTTGTTCACTGAGGCTCTCACTAAACCCTTACGGGGATGGGTCAAGTCTTATAGGCCCACCACCCTCGCAGATTCCATCAGACAGACTAGAGACTTGCAAGATGCAGTGCCCAAAAATAGGTTTCCTCCCAGGACCAATGTTCCTATTAAAGATAAAGAAAGGAAACCATGGCCCAAAAAAGAATGGATGGACAATGATACCCGACAGGACCTTAGAAGAAAAAAGTTATGTTTCACTTGCCAGGAACCATGGATACCAGGTCACAGATGTTCAGGAAAAGGAAAGGCCTACTACATAGAGGATTATTCCGACAATGAGGAGGATGAGGATTACCAGGATCAGGAGAAGGGAGAGACAACAGAGATAGTTTCTAAGGGACAGGCCTCAGGAGGTACCATTGCTACCATGACAGGGGTTCCTAGATTCCACACTCTTCGGATCAGATGTACCGTACAGGGCCATAGAGTGGGAGTACTGATATATGGTGGGGCATCCCACAACTTCATTGATGTTGCATGGGTTAAAAAGAGAGGCATTCAAACTGAGAGCTTTGATGGGTTTTCGGTAGCAGCAGTAGGTCACATCATGGAGTGTAGTCAGAGGATTCCTAAATTAAAGGTAAAGCTTGGGAATTATACAGTGATAGAAACATTCTATGTGGTAGATGTACCTAACATGAATGTGGTACTAGGAGTTCAGTGGCTGTATTCCATAGGGAAGTATTCCACAAATTACCAGACCATGGAGATGGAGTTTACAGGAGCATAAGGACAGAAGGTGGTATTGAGAGGGATGAATACCTATCCTCCCACAGCAGTGACATCACACAGGATGGAGGCAGTACTCTGGTAGGGAGATATTGAGTGGGTTGCAGAGTGTATGGTTACCTTCAAGAAACCACCAGATGAGGCCACACAACATCCAACAGATATAGAGGCCTTACTACAGAAGCACAAGGTAGTATTCGGAGACCTTCCAGCAGGTTGACCTCCAGATAGGGGATTTGAGCACATTATTGAGTTAGAGGAGGGGACCCAAGCAGTTATCACCACTCCTTACAAACATCCCAAGAGGTATAAAGATGAGATCGAGAGTACAATCAAGGAACTACTCAAGCTGGGATACATCAAATCTAGCTCTAGTCCCTTTGCATCTTCAGTAGTGCTAGTGAAGAAAAAGGATGAAACCTTACGTATGTGCATTGATTACATGGAACTCGATAAGAAGACCATAAAGAATAGGTATCCCATTCCTAGGATTTATGAGTTAATGGATGAACTACAAGGGGAAAAGTGCTTTTCCAAAATTGATCTTCGCTCAGGGTACCATCAGATTCGGGTCAGGGAACATGATGTTCCAAAGACCGCTTTCTGTTGCCACTACAGACATTATGAGTTTCTAGCGATGCCATTTGGGCTCACTAATGCACCAGCTACTTTCCAATCATGCATGAACCATATCTTCAGGACACAGTTACGTAAATATATTCTGGTATTCTTCGACAACATATTGATATACAGTCGGACTTGGGAAGAACATTTGAGACATCTTGATGAAGTACTTGGTATTCTACAGGAGCAGTCACTATATGCCAAAATGTCCAAGTGTGAGTTCGGCATGCAGGAGATGTTGTACTTAGGACATGTGATAGGGGCCAATGGGGTCCAGGTGCACTTAGAGAAGATTCGAGCAATTTTGGATTGGCCTACACCTAAAAATGTGACAGAATTGAGGGGATTTTTGGGCCTTTGCACCTACTACAGGAGGTATGTCAGCGGATTCTCACAGATGACCGCACCC
Organism: Pseudotsuga menziesii; assembly: GCA_001517045.1. NCBI lineage: Eukaryota > Viridiplantae > Streptophyta > Pinopsida > Pinales > Pinaceae > Pseudotsuga > Pseudotsuga menziesii. Next base: position 1,619,174 of record LPNX010749928.1, on the reverse strand, counting down.
CTCACAGATCTTACCAAGAAAGGAGCGTTTAGTTGGTCGAAGGCATCACAACAAACATTCGAGAAAATGAAGGAGGTAATGAGTTCATGCCCAGTATTAGCTTTACCATACATTTCTCAATCCTTTGTGTTAGAATGTGATGCTTCAGGAGAGGGAATTGGGGCAGTGTTGATGCAAAACAACCACCCCATTGCATTTGAGAGCAGGAAGCTCAAAGATTATGAGCGCCACTATTCGATATATGACAAAGAGATGTTAGTTATCCTCCATGTGCTAACCAAGTTCAGGCAGTACTTAGTAGGTGCCAGGTTCAAGGTTAAGACAAATCACAACAGCCTGAAATACTTCCTAGAGCAGAAAGAGCTAAACAAGAGACAACAGAAATGGGTAAGTAAAATTTAGGCTTATGAATTCGAGATTGAGTACGTAAAGGGGAAGAGCAATGTAGTGGCCGATGCACTTTCTTGACAACCAGCTACTTTATCCCTTATGAGGATTTCATTAGATTGGAGGTCTCATCTTTTGGTTGAGTACTCCAAAGATAAGTTTGCTTGCGAGCTATTGGATGGACAGATTCAGGATGATAGGTATAGGGTCATTGATGATATCATATACTGCAAAAACAGAATCTTCTTGGTTCCAGAGTCTCCCCTCAAGAACAAAATCTTATAGGCATCGCATGATTCACCATTAGCAGGGCATCAGGGGCTTCTCAAGACCTACAAACAGATTAGAGAAAGGTTCTCATGGAAGGGCCTCAAGAAAGATGTGATACAACATGTGAGGGAGTGCAGCTTGTGCCAACAAAACAAAATAGAGCACATCCACCCGACTGGTTTACTACATCCCTTACCTATTCCTTAGCAGAAATGGGAGAGCGTTTCTATGGACTTCATTACTGAGCTGCCCAAGGTCCAAGGCAGAGACTGCTTGTACGTAGTAGTGGACAAATTGACTAAGTTTGCTCACTTCTTTTCCATATCATCATATTATTCAGCATCATAGGTAGTAGAACAATTTTTCAAAGAGGTATTTAGACTCCATGGGTTACCCAAGACCATTTTCAGTGACAGGGACAACAAATTCACAGGAGCCTTTTGGTAAGAGCTTTTCCGGTTAGTGGGGACCGAGTTAGCCATGAGCACAAGTTATCATCCGTAGAGTGATGGGCAAACAGAGATTGTTAATAAATGGATTGAGGGATACTTGAGAAATTACGTATCAGGTCAGCAAAGGACATGGATCAATTGGTTACACTTGGGTGAACATTGTTACAACACCACCTACCATATGACCATTAGGATGACCCCTTTCCGAGCCCTGTATGGGTATGACACTTCCACTTTTGCAGACCGGATATTTGGCGCTACCAGGGCCCCCATGGCCAAGGAGTGGATTTAGGAGGGTCAAGATATCCTCAAGATACTCAAGGAGAACATACAGGCTGCTCAGAATCAACAAAAGATATATGCAGATAGGCACAGAGTTGAGTGCAGTTTTGAGGTGGGAGACTTCGTTTATTTACACCTCCAACCTTACCGACAGTCATCTCTTAAAAAGAAAGGAGCAGAAAAACTCCAACCTCATTTCTATGGTCCATACAAGATAATTCGGAAGGTCGGAGAGGTAGCATATGAGCTAGAACTACCCCCAGAGAGCAAGATTCACAACGTATTTCATGTCTCTAATCTCAAGAAGGTGGTTGGTCAACAGATTGTTACATCTTCCGAGCTGCCTCCCCTTGATGACGAGGGGCAATTGGTTCTAATTCCAAAGCGCATCCTAGAGGTGTGAGAGCAGAAACTGAGGAACATAATCATCAGAGATTACCTGGTTCAGTGGAAAGATATGCCTATAGAGGAGGCTACTTGGGAGTCAGAACAGGTATTACAGCACCCATCTTTACAGTTGCTTGAGGACAAGCAAATTCGAGCGGGGAGGACTGTAATGTCCTCTTCTTCTTAGGCATTGAGGACCAACCCGCTAACCTATGTGATTCCTATAGGTTCGAGCGGGTACTGACACTCAAGGAATCAACTGAAGACTGATGCCATTTATAGAAGATCTAGGGAATCAATATTATATCACCATTGGGTCAAAGAGGGCCACTAGAGCCAAAGGCCACCTGCATGCATGACATTCGGGCATTATTTAATAATGCATGCACCCGATTAAGTCTCCATGTGCATGCATGCAAGTCAACTGCAAATTAGAAGATAAAGTGACCTAATTAGGTCAAAAGTTAGGGTTTTCACAGTTGAGAGTTATAAAAGAAAGATAAAGTGAATGGAGAAGTCACTCATGTGATAATTGATTTGTGGAGTCGAATTGGAGAGCTTGAAGAGCTAAGTTGGGGTTGAGCGCATGCTCGGCTAATTGGTGTATTTCGGCAGCGAAATCTATCTGCCCTAGTTCATCATCAGGTTGGATCATCCAGGTTCAACACTAGTTCATCATCAGGTTACATTCAACAGTTATTTTGGGAGGTTGATTATTCATCCAGCCAGAGGGTTTCACCGTCACACCATGTCACCGTGATTAGAGACAAAGCAATTCATTTTCCTACCTACAGGGTTCAGAACTTCCGCATGTTGATTCCATCATCATCAGAGGGGTATTATAACCCTAGTGCACATCATCCGGGCTTCCAGCAGCAGCTTATTTATTATTCTAGAGCTTATATAGTTTGAGAGGAGGGCGCATTCACCTGTGGAGGATGATTTGGTGTATCTCCTTATTCCTCCGGCAGAATCCTTGCATGTTGGGACTAGTCTCTTCACCATCAGCCAATCTATATACTGGTATGTACATGCATTGATTTCTCCTATTTTATAGCATCTCAGTATTTTTCTAGGGCACATATTTGCATGCAACTGCGTGCATGCAAACTTTGGGGTTTGTTTTCCTATTTGATTAAGGAGTAAGTCTATTAGTCATCTACAGTATACACATAAACAGGAAAATATCAGTTTGGGATACTACATTAGAAGACATCCATTACACAGAGAAATAAAAATGTGAAACCTAGGTTGAATGATGTATGAGATCGGTACGTAAAGCTAAGCTTTATATTATCTTTGTTGACAACGTTCGGCTCCATTTCACACAACCTGTAGCTTTAAGTTCGTTCCCGTATGCATAGCAGCAAAGTGTGCATTCCTCAGGTGCTTCATTCACTCATGGTACTCATTGAACATAATCACCAGCATTGACATAATAGCGTATTTTCTTTTCTATCGTGAGGATACAAGGTTGAGCTAGAGCTACTTAGGGGCTGCTCCTGTCCCTGCTTCCCAAGTTTAGCAAAGGCTAAGCTCCTTACCATCCATAACTATGGAAGACCTACGATGGACAAATGCTTGAGATTTTCGACAGATGGTTCTTCCAAAGATTTTTGACAGATGATTCTTCCACAGTGACATTTGGACATTTGAAGCGGTGACTATTGGGGAGAATGCAAGGTGCAAGTTGATGTTTGGAACATTTGATATTGCTTCTTTAGTCAAGTCAAATGGTTGTGCGCTACATCGACGAGGTCATGAAGCGTCACTTTGACATTGGGCGAGGTCACGAAGCGTCACTTCGACTTAGTGTCAAGAATGTGAAACCTAAGATATGGATTTATAATAAAAGATTTGTAGTCAAAAAACATAAATCCTGGGTAACACGACAACAATTTTTGCTATTATACACTTTTACTAAGGAGCTTGCTCTTACTTGTTCAACTTGAATTTTATTTTTTTATATATATGAAATATGAATTTGTTTTTTTATATACGTGAAATATGAATTTGATTTGTATTTTTTCTTAGTTTCTTTGTGGCGCCAACCGCATCAATTAAATTTTGGTAGATTTATCCATTCTTTTAACTAAGAACTTACATCTTTACTAAATGATTTTTAATGATAAAGTTAAATATTTTATTCATGATATGTGGATTTGATTTGATTTTTTGCAAATATTTTAATATGATGTGTGGATTTGGTTTGATTTATAATGATAAAGTTAAATATTTTATTCATGATATGTGGATTTGATTTGATTTTTTGCAAATATTTTATTATGATGTGTGGATTTGATTTGAATTTTTGCATAGATATCGGATTTGCATTAAGATAATTATATTAAATTAAATTATCATGGCGTTCAAAGTTCTTTTAAATTATCCTTCACAACTAATTGATTTACTTTATCCAATGCATAGCCATCTTCCAATGTTGTTTGCATTTATTCCCCAATAGGCGCTATTTGTTTCTTTCTGTAGTAACACAGTAATACATGTTAATAAAAATATAACAGAAGGTCTGTTACGTTGTGTCATAGAACAATGTTTATTATTTATTATTCATTTGTATGAGTACCGTGAAAAAAAATGTTGTCCAGATATTTGTGTAATGGTGCCCGGAAATAAACGCTGACAAATATCTATGTAATGGTGTGCCCACTCAGAGTTTCAATTAAATTTAATCGATTGAAGCTCCTTCCTAGAACTCGGGATGGATTAAATTTTATGCTGACCAGAACTGTGTTCTCCAAAAAATTTTATTTATAAAGTTTCAAGAAAAAAAAGGTACATCTATCAAGTGCTTGCAAATCCTGAAAGAAAAAAAAGAAGGTGCCTATCAAGTGTTTGCGAATTTTGATATTAAGTAGAGATTATTTATCTCCAATATGAGAGTTGTTTTCTAAACTTTATATGTATAAAGTTTTAAGAAAAAAAAGAAGGTTGAGAGCTTGCTTGCCACTAAAGTGACTAATTCATTAGGTCAAGGCAGTAGATTGTACATCCAAGTGAGAGAGTTGTTTTCTAAACTTTATATGTATAAAGTTTTAAGAAAAAAAAGAAGGTTGAGAGCTTGCTTGCCACTAAAGTGACTAATTCATTAGGTCAAGGTAGTAGATTGTACATCCAAGTGAGTGATTTGTTTCTTTTTTCTGGTTGAGATAGTCAATTTTCTCTTTTTGTCTATAGTTTATTGAGAATACTAATTAATGAATCCATTACTCATTTGTTTTAGAACAAAGAAGTTGGTTTTGAGAGGCTCCTTGCATTATGAGTTGAGAAATTTCCTTCTAGTAACTATAGAGCCGCTCATACACCTGCACTCTGCCAAAGGGAGATAAAGAGTGGTTTGCCAAGGCCAAGGAGTAATAGGCCCGATGGGAGTGAAAGCCCAAAGAGGAGTATAAGGTTTTATCCCTCGTGGAGTATAAGGAGTATAAGGTTTTATCCCTTGTGGTTAGGGAGCTTGATTGTTGCTCCTTCCCAAATCTATCATAAGTGCATTACATTGGATGGCCGGGATTTGGCCAATTTCTAGCTCCTGTTTTTTTCTTTTGATCAGCTATTGACTTCATCAACAGGCTCGTTTTGCTCTGGTTTTTTGCTTTTGATCACCGGATACAATTTTGATCTGACCTGATTTAATTAGGAATGATGACATAAGTCTGCTACGATCAGACTTAATTATTGCATGGTTATTGAGTTCTTTTCTGCTGAACATTTTTGGTGCACATTATGATCTTGTTGATTTTTGTATGTAAATGACAAACTTTACAGTTGGATCAGTATTGGATATGTTTTGTGATTTTTGTGCTCTTTTATGAGGCAAAATTTATGTAAAAAACAACTTCCTAGTTGTATCTTGTATAATGGACTATAAGGGCCATCTGTTGAATGTGAATAAAGTATTTACGATTTTTTTCTTTGGAAAAAAAAAAAGCTATCATAAGTGATTGAAGGCATGAGCGACAACGCAAGAGGAGGGCGGTGAGGGTCGGAGCGGTGGAGAGGATTCGGCAGTGGAGAGTGGAGGTCATCCTTCAGGTTTACCTTGCCAAACCTATGAAACGGGTGGGTGAAGGTCCACAGGATCCATTACCAAAACCGAACCAATAGAGAGGTTTTTAATTAGAATTAATTTTAACGATTTTATCATTCTAAGATTTAAAACTGCATTGATAAAAATATATATAGTTTGTTCATTTGATTTATGTTTTCTATCATTTATTTTATAATAATGAAAACAAAATATAAAAAATTAACAAAATTAATATTTATTTATATTTCACTAACAAGAAAAAAATAAAAAAAATTACATAAACAAAATTTAAAAACTTATTTTATTTTAAATGAAATTTACTTTCAAGCCTAAACTGTAATATTTTATGGACAAGGAAATTAAAAATCAAAGTGATCCTAAGGATTTGAAAAATCATACTAAGATGTTGGCCAAAGGCAAAGTGAATTGCCTTTGATTTGGTTAAGAAACACTTAATCCCTCGTATAATAGAGAAGAAGATTATGAAGGATATGTATTATGCTTTGTTAATTTTATATTAAAGTTTGAATTTATTCCATAGGATTATTTTGAAGAACAAGCTTATTGGTACATGCAAGCAATATGGATATTATGGTGAACTATTTGAAGAATATCATTACGTCGAGTGCAACCATAGAAGACAAGGTTGATGATTGCCAATTAGTTCAAATAACTTTGAATGGATTCCATCCATCTTAGAACATGTTTGTTTTAGGTGTATCCACACTAGGGACAATCTTCTTTGTGTTGTGTCTTTCCATTGATACTATTTTGTATGTGGACAGTGGAACTCTAGACACATGACAACTAACAAATAAACTTAATTAAAATTGCAAGAACAAGATCCTGCATGTAGGTGGAGCATGGTGACAATGCCACATTCTTAGTGATTGGGATGGATTCTATGTCATTTCTGATGCCATTATGGGTTGTTCTTTGAGCTATTGATGTATTGTTGGTTCTTGGATTAACAAAGAAATTTATTTTAGTATCTTAATTAAAATATCTTAAGTGTGTGGTTAATTGGTGATCAACAAGTGATCATAAGAACATGCATCTCAAATCTTGGTTGAGTTTTGGCTAGAGGAGTGTTTGAGGTCGGCCTTTATAGTTTTCTAGTTGATCTTATCAAGTATGGAACTTTGGTGCATAGAAATCACAATATGTGAGAGTTATTGTACATGTGGTTAGGTCATGTGGGGTTTTTCCTCTCTTGAAGGACATGTTGCAGGGAATCCTTGACTTCAAGATTGACAATATTGGAGTGTGCAAGGGATGTGCACTGAACAAGCGTGCCAACCTTTTTATTTCAAATGACGAGCACACATTAATAGGGTTTATTTGTATGATTCATTTAGATGTGTGAGACCCTATGTCAATGACACCATTTCTAGGTAACATATATCATGTTTAATTCATTGAAATTTCCTTTAGGAAAACTAGGATTTACTTTTCTTTGCAAATTTCTAAGAGTTTAAACCTCTTATGGAAGAATTGTACAAGTAAAAATATTAAAATTGTTGAGGTCTAACAATGGAGGCAAGTATACCTCTAAGGATTTAAATAACGCCTTCTATAGGGTTGTAGGGATCAAGAGGGATTTTATTGTGCCTTACAATCCTCAATAAAGTGGTGCTGAGAGAGGAAGAAAAATACCATTATAGAGATTGCAAAGGTCATGATTCATGACCTAGATTTTCCCTTGTTTCTTTGGGTAGAGGGATGCAATTGCATTGTTTTTAGTTTGATCAAGGCTCCTCATAAGTTGAAGGACAAGACTTAAGAGGAAGACTAAAGACTTAAGCACAAGAAGGTGACCCCTACTAGGACGGTTTAAAACCGCTTTACATCATTGGAGGTCAATGCATCAAATGCTATAAGAGGCAACGCACACTTGGAGACAATATACTATGCCAAATCCTTGATACACATCATTGAAAAGAATGTTGCTTGCTGGCCATTTTTTTCTTTCGAAGGAAACAACCCAATTATTTTCTGAAGAGAAATGAAGCTCTTATCCTTTTAAATATAATGACACAACTTAAAAGCATATAATGAAATCGTAAACTTTGCATTGAAAGTACGACTACTATTTATTCACTGTTTAGGGACAAGGGACCTTGAGCTCATGTGAAGAGTCTGTTTATCTACACTGATTATGAAAGACTAATCAGTCCATATAGATGACATGCTTAAAACCATGGGTAACACTGAATACTATCCACCCTACTCCAGAGTATTAAATGCTTTCCATGGAGTGTACATCGTTGGATTTAAACTAACTTAGATCCAACTATGTGCAACCACCAAACCCAACATTAGATCATTTAATGTTGCACAACAAGATACACAGTGCTTATATAAATGCATTTCCCTTCCTTTGCAATAAGTGCATATGATATGTTTGCACCCGTTTTTTGACAATTCTTTTAGCTAAATTCCCACTAAAATTGTTGAAATTGTAGTTCTAGGTTGATGGAATTCCATGCTCATGGTTCCCCAAGGTTAATAAAGGACGTTGAATCAATTTATATATTCAAATTTTCAATTTAAATAATACAAATCGTGATTTCTGCAAGAAAAAACATGTTGCCCAGGAAAATCACAGAAAAGTGCAAATCTTCTATTGTTTAGCTTACTCTATGGACATACTACCCACTCATAATACAATACATCTACACATATAATGCATAGATGTTGCACACATGGCAAGTAATGCATTTTTAGCATAGTTAATGTGATGGTATGGTGTTTGGTATGTAAAATTAAGGTATATCTTCGCATGCATCATGTTCCCATTACGAAGTTTATTGAGAAATTTTTCTCCATTTATTCGAGAAATTTAAAAATCTAACATAAACTTATATAACCACAACATTTTAAGAGAGTCAAATTTATTCTACTATGATTTAAGTTATATGTATATTGAAATTTTGTTTTCTAATTGCCTCCTTCTAAACTAATATAAATATTGGAAAAATCAATCTAATTCCAAACTAATAGAAATGAGCATAAAGGAAAGATTATTACCTCATAATGTTGCTCCCTAATTTATGAGAAAAATTACAATACAATATATAAATGTATCTTAAATATTTTGCTAATAATAAATTCAAAATGGAGCTATGTCATGTAATCTAAACTTCTAAGAATTTGTTTGAACTTTATAACCTAATCGAAACTTCTAAGAAAATTCATTTTTTTAGCTAAACATAACATGAATATGGTCAAGGTTTTGTAATTTGTGAACTAATTGTTAAGCTAAATGTTTATTACAATTTATGAAACACAGGTTTTAACCCATTTTATAATGTGTTAACCAAACTTTCAGATAGAGTAGGTAATACATTGGCAAACTTTAAAATGTTATATATGTTATAAAAAATGTAAACTTTCAAATAGAGCAGGTAATACATTGGCAAACTTTAAAATATTATATATGTTATTAAAAATGTTATATGTTACTTGACCTTAATTGATTCCTTAAATATAATGTTTTGTAAAAGCAAAAATAACACAAAACTAAAACTTTAAATAACTATTTTTATTTATAAACTTTTAAAAGAATATATATTCATTTCCATTTAGATACAACCAAAGATTATGCTTATAAGTGGAGATTGTTTGACTTTAACATGAATATAAATATTGTACTATACAATGGAGTTTGTTGGAAAACAAAGTAATAAAATCAAGGTTCTTGGAAAAAAAATAATTGAGTTCAATTTTTTATTTTAATTATATATAATAGGTAGTTATTATTTTACATTTTTGTATGTTATATGACAATATATAAAAAAATGTAACATATTTGACACAAATGAACCTAACATAAATATTTTCAAATTACATTCTTGCTCACATTTGAATTTATAGTTTTACACTAAAACACTAAGTTATGCTTATCTCTTACAAGCATTATATCTTTGGAGGTCTTTTTAAATGGACTATAACTCTAGATCATGGTGTTATTGTCTTTTCTTCATCAAGTTATCTTGGATTTCATACCAATCACAAATTACCACTCAAGTTTGGTAGCAAGGTTAGAAGTTCACATGAATAACACTTGTCAAAATTGTTGGTTTTTACCAAATTCTAAAATGTTTTTTACATTATAAGCCAATTTGTGACGGTCTTCCTGGAGTGTTACACATATTTGATGGTTACTTTGACCTATGACAAGCAATTCAGCTGTATAATTCCATCATTGATTGGTATTAACCCAACAACTTTACTACATTTCGTTCCTTTATCTATTTGAAATGGTTGAACATTTTCCACATGCAAATACAAGTACATTGCAAGAAGGCTCATTGTATAGGTGTATGTATGTCTTCTGATGTCATTTTCTAAAACTTTAAATAACTATTAATATTTAAGCTTTTCAACTTAAACTTACCTAAGATTCTATGTTGCAAACATAATGAATACAATACATGGTGTTTCATGTTTCAAGCATATACTTTACAAGTGAACACATCTAATAAAGCAAACCCATCCAAATCCCTTCTAAGCTATGTCTATGTGGGTATTTCTTATAATCTCAATCTCATTTTGTAATTTCTTATGATATCGATTTCATAAATTGTAATTTCTCAATCTCGTTTTATCAAAATATATTATAAGACTAGTAATACATTTACAATTGTGAAGTTTACATGTGGGTAGACATTGGATTGAAGGACATTTTTTGGTGTGAGTTGGGGCCCATTTTACAACAATACATCACTTTGTGACTTAGTACATGACACATGTTTTGCATGTGGAATTTAAAGTGACATGTCTACATGCATGTATACTTTCCATCATAGGGAATGCGATGCATACAATATGTTTCCCAAACACTCCGCAAAGCATATGCCATCTGTCGGTGGGAGAATAAAGCTTCAATTTGTATAATCCAAATTAAATTACAAAAATTAATGATAATAATGGAAAATGATTACCTTAGGGATAGTAATGGATGACTTAAAGTACATGGACTTATCAAATGGATACAAATTTTTTTATAAATATTTTTACCTATGTAATAATAAAATTTCATCCACTTAGTATTTGAATACAACAATTTTTTGGAAATCTATACAATTTTCCTTTAAAATTCCCCTTAGTTTCATGGAACAACATATTAATTAGAGTGGGTGATCTGTTAAATGTGCTTTTGCAGACTTTACCATGAAATCAATTGCATTGATGTCTACTTGTTTGGATTAAAAATATCTCAATTTTTTCATAAATTTTCTTGCAAAGATTTTTATTAAAATGCCATATGGTTTCTCATGCTCCATTTTGAACGGTTAAACCAAGTGTATATGTGCCTACTTGTTTGGATTAAGAAACATCATAATTACTTTATTAATTTTGTTGCAAAAATATCTATTCAAACAATAGCATTTAACTCAAAGCAATCAATTGGCTAGCCAATTATAAAGATCCCTGCTTCTCACAAAAAACTTTGAATTGATATCTTCTTTTTAGGTGCATCGAAATAAAAATACCATTGCTGATCATTATGCGAACTTGGCATCAAAAATTGAAATTAATGTTTGAAATGAAAATCAACAAAATGGATAAGTGAAAGCCTAAGTCCAAGGAAAAGTTTGTTAAAAACACCTTAACAAAAAAGCTAAGATGCAATGCCTCAAGCATGTATAGATGGTAGTTCTTTGTGCCATGAACTTTCAGGCTAGAGTAAATAAAATTACATTTATGGGATGGTCTTATTCGTGTGGGAGAGCACCAATTAGGACCACTATGCAAAAATGATGACTAGACAATTTATATTTGATATGAGGATGGATACCATGTATCCTAGACAATTCTCTTACGTATGTGTTGTTTCAATATTGTGTTGCTATATGTTGAGTTTCAAAGATGTGAAGGGGTTTCAAGCATTGTGCAAGACACATTAAGGAGCTCCAGGAGTGTCATAGATTAATGAAACACCTAGCTCATTGTTCACTTGTTTTCTGGAAAGAAGCAACCATTTAAAGCTTGCTTCATTTTTCAAGAGAGAGAAATCGTTTGTCCCCAATATTTTGTCAATCATGTTTGTTAAAATTGTTTTGGAAGCCATGGTTTCAACAATTCCAAGTTTCGTTGAGAATATTCTGAATATACAACACATGAAGATTAAGATAATATTTTCCCCTGCATGGAATTTTTTTACTGCATCTTGATATACTCTTCACAAGAATGAAAAAAAATCTTCATCTTTGTTGAGAGAATAAAAGGCAAAGCATTACAAAACCTAGGAAGTGTGAGCAAATTTCTTTCTAAATTGTTGGGAAAATATGCAACACAATCAAACGTAGTGAATCGATTTGTTGATCTTGATGATTAACACTTTAGAAAGACTAAGCATTTCATCGAAATACTCTCACTTTAGAAAGAGGTTATGCCAACTTTGGGTGACGGAAGTTATATGAAAATGCTAATTGCGCTTAGTTTGTGGCTAACTGTGTCTACATTTTATATTCGAGTTCCTATTTATGCTATCTTGGAAGGGCCTTTTAAAGTTTACCCTTCCTTGACCTTCCCTATAACACTGATAGTTGATTTGTGATGGTGCTCAAGATAGAAGACTAGCTCTACACCATTGGAAAACTTTAGTCTATGTGCTTTTTTGGGCTTTTGTCCCAAAAAACAAATTCGATTTGAATTTCACCTTCCAACAACAAAACTGTCAGCATATTATTGCACCTTTTTGGGGCAATTGCTAGATATAAGTTTTCCCAGCCACCGTTGTTCTCTCAACCACTGAACAACCGCCCAATGTTTGCTGACTTTACCAATTTTAATCAACAAAGGGTGCATCAAAGGAACTAATATATGTGACACTATAAACATTAATTACATGTTACATGTGATGGTTTGGCCGAGTGGTCTAAGGTGCCAAATTTAGGCTCTGGTCGGAAAGGGCGTGGGTTCAAATCCCACAGCCGTCATGTACGTTTTTTATTAAATGCCACATATGATATATGTTTTGTTTCCTAAATTCACATCAATATGGATACATCAATTTTAAATAAAGAAAACAAATTCAATTCGTCAAACCATGAGTCAGTATCAGCTGGGATATATAAAACCCCGTTGGCATGCACAGACAACTCAGCATAAGTTTTATCTTGTGCTTGTAAAGTCCTTGGCCTCGAACAATGGTGGCTGGTTTCAATTCCAGATCGTACTCCTGAATATAGGTCATCCAGTTTCCTCTTTTGTTGCCAAGTTTATTTTATATGCATTAATTTTCAATAAAGAAAACAAATCAGCCTCTATCAAGTGCTTGTAAAAATGCCCATCAGCACTTAAATTGCTTGTAAGTGACCTCCAAGGTGCAATAAAATGGCTGTAATGACTGTGAACAGGGAAATCAACAAGAAAGTGAGTCTCTATCAAGTAAACTAAAAGTGTATGTGGCTGTAATGACTGTGAACAGGGAAATCAACAAGAAAGTGAGTCTTTATCAAGTAAACTAAAACTGTATGTAAGTGATATCCAAGTTGAAGCAAAATGGCTGATGAACAGGAAGTATCATATGCCTCAAGCTTTCTGTTTCTTTTAATCTTTTACAAATTCCTGTGGCTTTTTTTTTAAACAAATCTGTCTCAAATCTGAAGTGTCAATGAGAGATATGAAAAATAGTATGTGTGGATCTCAAACTTTATTACCATACCAACTTTTTTGAGTGTTTGAAGAATTCTGTTTCAATCATAATAGATAATTTTAGTATAAGAATACGATCACATACTAAAAAATTCAATAAAGACAAAACGGAAGTAAACTTCTTATATATAATAACTTTAATTAAACATACACTAATATAATATAAATAAACGGTATATCTATATAATAAAGTTAAATATATATAATATCATTAAATATTAAACATAATAAAAAAAAATTATTTATTTATTTTTAAACATTATTTATAACTAAAATTACTATTTAAAAAACAAAAGATATCTATATAATAAAGTTAAATATATATAATACCACTAAATATTAAACATAAAAAAAAATCATTTATTTATTTTTAAACAGTATTTATAACTAAAATTACTATTTAAAAAACAAAATATAATGAATCTAAAGCCTCTTAATTATAAGTAATTATTTAACAAGGGAGAATTTTTTACCACTAATAAGTAGTACAAGAAATTAAATGATAATTATTCTATAATATTTAAATAATTAAATTTTGGTTTATATTAGACAAATTTAAAATTGTTCAGAATTTCCATACAAGAAATATCAATACAGCCTGATTATGCTAATATGGTTCCAATGCTCTTTATATATATAAATTCTACTTGAAATAATAATAAAAAAGAAATCATCCTTTAATATGCAAGCATAGACCTTTATCTAGTTTTTTTTCCAAAGGGAACAAAGTTGATTGTATTAATCAAAAATTACATACAAGGTAGGTATGTTTCTTGCTAAACAGCAGTTTTTACATCAGGAGCCGTTGTCTTTCTTTTTGCAGCTAAGGCAAAAAGAAAAAATTTACAGACATAAAAATTACAGAGTGTTCCAAAATGGAGCTCTGTCAATGTGTCCATAGAACTCTGTCATAAAGTTTGGTCATCAAAGACCTCTAGAGAAATCTGTCAAGTAGCTGTGCAAAAAGTATTCTTGCCACTGAAGTTGAAAGGATGCTTCAGTTCGATCAAATTTTTATATAGCTTATCTAAGAACTGTTGTGTTGGATCAAAATTTTAGCAGAAAAAAGTGAAGTTGAATTAAGAGCTTCCTGTGACCGGGAGTGTATCTATAATAAAAGGTCTACGAAAGAACTCATAAACCTCCATATCCTTTGTCTTCAGAATTTTCCACATGCCCAATGCCAAGTTCAGTCCTGCCTTGGAAAGTCTATCCGCTTCCTCGTTCCTTTCCCTGTAGACATGTTTGCAAGTGATAGAATCAAAGTTTGAGAGAAGTCTAATAGCCTCTTCAAATAATGTTGATAATGATAAGTTCTTGTAACTCTGAGCTTTGTTTATCCAATTTAAAATAACTAAAGAGTCACCGAAGATCTGAATCCTTTTACAATTCTTTTCAATAGCAAAGCAAAGAAGGAGCTTCAGAGCCATTCGCTCTACGTAGTTATTTGATCCAGTGCCCAGCCCCATCGTGATTTTGAAGTGGTGTGTAGGGTTGAGGAAAAGGGTAGCTCCACCCCCACATTTCAAGTCTTGTGAGGCACCGTCAAAAAAGGCCCATGGTATGTCTTTGTCTATTTGTTTTGCCAGGATGATCCTTGGAACCGAGGAGTCTATTGTTTGCGGGAAGTAGGATAAGATCTCTAGCCCTTGCTTTGCTACTTCTTCTAGGGAGGATGCTTTTTCAAGAAAAATGGGTTTATTTCCTCTGGCTAACCAAATTCCCCAAATGTGGAGGAAAGGAAGAGCCCTATGTTGAGTAGTCAGGGGGGTTGTGGACCAAGATTTCCAGGCATCCTCCAAAGTGGGACCTTCCTAGCAAAACCTGATGTTTGACAGAATTTGTGAATGCTTCCAAACCTACTTTGAGAAGCTGCAATTTAAAAAGAGGTGGTTTGTATTTTCCTCATTGTATTTGCAGAGGGAGCACCATCCAAAACCCACAAAGGATATTTTTTGCAAATAATCCCAAATGGGGATTCTATTTGCGAAAATGCACCACATAAAAAATTTGCCTTTAATGAACACTTTTGTTTCCAAATACTAGTCTGCCACCATTTTTACTCTTACTGAAGTAGTTAGAAGCAACATCGTTGTCATAGACCTTTATCTATTATCTACATACATATCAAATTATATAGTTGAATCCGATTAACTTATAATGCCAAAAGATTTCCAAAATAATGAATATTATTGCTTTTCCTATCTGCATTGGCTCTTCCCCTTCCAAAACATTGCCCTTATTTTTCGTCCCCCTTACCCTCTCTCAACGGAAGCACAACTCTAAAGACAATATATGATGGATTTTTTTAAATATTCATTAAAAGTTATATGTTCATTAAACTCAATCAAAGAATCTAACATACGTGAATTTTTTAAAGAAACTTACTCATTACTCTTATATGATTGATGGACTATACCAAATTAATCAACGTTGAGTGGATTTATTAAAGAAACTTACGTATATATGTTTATTAGAAATTCTCAATTGCTGATATGATTGATTACTATACCAACTCAATCAACGCTAGGTGGATTTATCAAAGAAATATATATATATTCCTATTGCTGTCTATGTGACAGTTTGGCCGAGTGGTCTAAGGAGTTAGATTTAGGTTTTGGTCCTAAAAGGTGTGGGTTTAAATTCCATTATATTATTTATTTTTTCTCAAGCTGGGCAGATCAATATGATAAATGTTTTCGATGCTGAGCAGAACTGTCTTCTCCAAACTTTATATACATAATCAAACTGTATTTTCTCCAAACTTTATATACATAGTCAAATTATTTAGTCAAATTATTTAACTGTCATCTCCATTACGATAAAGTTATTTATTTCCTGATATATGTTTCTAAGGCTGAGCAGAATTGTCTTTCTCCAAACTTCCTTTTTATTCATATCAATATGATAGATGTTTTTTATGCTGAGCAGAACTGTCTTCTCCAAACTTTATATGATTTCTTTTTATTCATATCAATATGATATGATATATGTATAAAGTTTTAAGAAAGAAAAGAAGGCGCATCTATTAAGTAATTGCAAAAGCGCCCAAGTCAATATGGTATATGTCTTTTTATGCTGAGTAGAACTGTGTTCTCCAAACTTTTTATTTATGAAGTTTCAAGAAAAAAATGAAGGTGTAAAAGAAGGTGTATTTTTCAAGTGTTTGCAAATCTTGATGTTCAGCAGAGATTATTTATTTTTAATATGAGAGCTGTTTTTTAAACTTTATATGCATAAAGTTTCAAGAAAGAAAAGAAGATTGAAAGTTTAATGACCAAGTTATCAATTTGTTGAGATTGAGAGCTTACTTGCCACTAAATGAGTAATTCATTAGGCCAAGTGAGTGATTTGTTTCCTTTTTCTGGGTGAGAGAGTTTGTATGCCACCTAGGTAGTCAATTTTCTCTTTTTTTCATGTGGTTTGTTGAGAATGCTAAATGAATCCGTTACTCATTTGTTTTAGAACAAAAAAGTCAATGAAGTTGAAGGTTGTGTGCTCGAATCGTTGGTTTTGAGAGGCTCCTTGCATTATGAGTTGAGAAATTTTCCCTGTAGTAGCTAACTTTTGAATCAGAGATGTGGCTTTACTTGAATGGGAGTAATTTCCCTTAAAGTTTTTATATCTACTTTTAAGTAGAAATCATCTAAATTAAATAAAAAACAAAAAAACCAACATATTCTATTTCTAATAGTACGCTCCATCTGCTTTCTAAACCACCACCGTTTAATAATAAACTTTCCCAGCCACCGTTGTTCTCTCAACTACCGAACAACCGCCCTTTTTTTTTGCTGACTTTACCAATTTTAATCAACGAAGGGTGCATTAAAGGAACTGATATATATGAAACTATAAACATTAATTATATTGTACATGTGACGGTTTGGCCGAGTGGTCTAAGGCGCCAGATTTAGGCTCTGGTCCAATCCCACAGCCGTCAGATTGTAATTTTTTTGTTTAGTGTTTTTTATGTTTTGATTATGACCAAAAAAAGAACTCTGTCTGGAGTTTATATGCATTAATTTGAACTCTAAATACCACAGCTCTCAATAGGTTTTCCTTTTTGTTTTGTTTAGTGTTTTTTATGTTTTGATTATGACCAAAAAAGAACTCTGTCTGGAGTTTATATGCATTAATTTGAACTCTAAATACCACAGCTCTCACATAGGTTTTTATATGCATTAATTTTCAAGAAAGAAAACAAAGTGAACTCTAAATACCACAGCTCTCATATAGATTATTCTGTACAATATGATATATGTTAAATACCACAGCTCTCAATAGGTTTTCCCGTACAATATGATATATGTTTTGTTTCCTAAATTGACGTCAATATGAATACAAAACAAAGTGAATGGTTCGATTTTTATATGCATTAATTTTCAATAAAGAAAACAAATGAGTCTCTATTAAGTGCGTGAGTGTAAAAATGCTCATCAACACTTAAATTGTTGGTAAGTGATGATGAGGATGACGATGGTTAATGTTCATTGAGACCAAACTTTGGTTTATCGGACCTAAAGAGACGAATTAATTAATTTGTTTTAAAATTATATTCCTATGCTCAAAGAGCTTGGTGAGAAGCATCCCGAGCTCAATATAATTTTGACAAGTTAACAAGCTATGAAGGTCGGTATTGCAACAAAGATTATGAAACTGAGATCTAATGTGGGTGTACGCAGGGCACTTTAAGAGGAAGTGATTTTCATCTTCAATGTTCCTATTCTCAGAGAAACGACAGATCCTTTCCACCCATGGTGTTTTAGGAATTGTCCAACGACCTGTTTCACTATGGATCTCATGGTAGTTCGTCCTTATCTTGGCTATAATAAAAAAAAAAATCTTTAATAAAATGTCTGTGAACAGGGAGATCAACAAGAAATCGTCTCTATCAAGTACACTAAAATTGTATGTAAGTGATCTCCAAGTGGAAGCAAAATCGCTGATGAACATGAAGTATCATATGCCTCAAGCTTTCTGTTTTTTTTCATCTTCTACAAATTTTTTGTGGGTTTTTTTTAAAACAAATCTGTCTCAAATCTGAAGTGTCATTGGCAAGGATATGAAAAATAGTATGTAATGATCTCAAACTTTATTTCCAACTTTTTGGGTTTTGAAGTTCCAATTATAGTAGCATAATTCTAGTACAAATACGGACTATTTAAAAAACAAAATATAATACTTGTACTATGACAAAGGAGACTCCTAGTTATTAGTAATTATTTTAATAAGTAAAATTTTTTTACCACTACTAAGTAAATTAAGTAGTACATGAAATTGAATGATAATTATTTTATAATGTTTAAATAATTAAAATTTAATTTATATCAAACAAATTTATTCAAAATTTCCATACATAAAATATCAATAAGAATAAGACTATGCTAATGTGATTACCATAAGACTATGCTATGATTACCATACTCTTTGTCTAAAAAAATAAAACTCTAATATCTTAATTCTAATTAAAATAAAAAATCCCTTCTTTAATATGCAAGCAGTTATCTACATCAATATATCCCATTATATGATTGAATCCAGTCAATTTATAATACCAAAAGATTTCCAAAGTAGTGGATTAGATGGCACCGATATCATTCTCCTTATAACTCTAAAGTCAATATATGATGGATTTTTTTATATTCATTAAAAGTTATATGCTCATTAAAATTAATCAAAGAATCTACGCAGGTGAATTTTTTAAAGTACTTTTAATTATAAAAACCTTTTTTTTATTAAAATACAATATAATAAAAATCTATTTTGTATTTGTGTATCGTGAAATTAGTTATGATGTAGGAAGCTAAATTCTCAATTTTCCCACATATTTATTCTTCTTTCAACCGTCAATTTTGCTCTCATATGATTGATGGTTATATTAAATTAATCAACGTTAAGTACAGCCTGAGTGGGCCTAATGGTTAAGAGCATGTGTTTCCTCCTAAGAGGTTACAGGTTCAAATCCAAAGGGGTTAGGGTATGTATACCTTTGTAGACTTTAGCAGTTAAATCCCTATGTAGAGAGGGTTCCGTTGTCCCACAAACAAGGGGGTCTCATACACCCATTGGTGTCTCACTTGGAGGTGACCTTAAAAATATATTATATTATTATTATGTTTATTCGAAATTCTCAATTGTTGATATGATTGATGACTATACCAACTTAATCAAAGCTAGGTGGATTTATCAAAGAAACATATTGTTTATACCAACTTGGTGGATTTATCAAAGAAACATATGTGTATATATATATTTTTAAAAGATTACCATAGTTTTCTGTGAGACAGTTTGGTCGAGTGGTCTAAGGCGCCAGATTTTAGGCTCTGGTCCGAAAGGGCATGGGTTCAAATCCCACAGTTGTCAAAATATTTATTTTATTTTTATTCATATCAATATGATATTTCTATATGTTTTTATTGTTGAGCAGAACTGTCTTCCCTTTATCATATCAATATGATGATATTTGTATATGTTTTTGTTGCTGAGCAGAATTGTCTTCCCTTTATCATATCAATATCATATATGTTTCTCGGGCTGAGCAGAACTGTTTTCTCCAAACTTCATTTGTATTCATATCAATACGATATATGTGTTTTTGATGCTAAGCTGAACTGTCTTCTCCAAAGTTTATATACATTAAGTGTCAAAATATTTATTTCCTTTTTATTTATATCAATATAATATATGTTTTCGGATGAGTAGCAAAACTGTCTTCTCCAAACTTTATAGGCATAAAGTTTCAAGAATGAAAAGAAAGTGCATCTATTTTAAGTACTTGCAAAAATGCCCAAGTCAATATGATATATGTTTTAGATGTTGAGCAAAACTGTGTTCTCCAAACTTTATATTCATAAAGCTTCAAGAAATAAAAGAAGGTGCATCTATCAAGTGCTTGCAAATCTTGATGCTTAGCAGAGGTTATTTATTTCCAATATGATACATGTTTTTGATGTTGTGGCTATTTTCCAAACTTTATATGCATAAAGTTTCAAGAAAAGAAGGTGCCTCTATCAACTACTTCTAAAAATGCCCATCAACACTAAAATTGCTTGTAGCTCACTTTTATTCATGTCAATATGATATATGTTTTTGATGCTTAGCATAACTGTGTTCTCCCAATTTTTTATGCATTAAATTTCAAGAAAGAAAAGAAAGTGCTTCAAAAATGCCCTTCAACACTAAAAATTGTTTGCAACTTTGTAAGTGATCTCTGAGTTGCAATAAAATGGTTGATGAATAGGGATGATCAATCATGCATTCACCACCATCATACATTTGGGGGCATCACAGTAGCAACACATTAGTGAGCTAGGAGCACACATTATGTCATTATGGGACTTCATCTCAACACACATCTCCAATTGGATACATAACTCGATTGGATATACATACTCAATTGGATACGCATACTCGACTAGATACATGTACTCAGTTGGATACACATACTTGACCGGATACGGATATAAACGTATGGTCACTCTCTCTAGTCATCACAAGTATGGTCACTCTATCCAACCATCCATGTATGGTCATGCTCTCTAGTCATCGCAAGTATGGTCATTCTCTCCAACCATCGCAAGTATGGTCATGATCTCCAATCCTAATTATTTTCTCATGCTCTCTAGTTCATTGCATATGCAGCTTGACTGGACATGCATACTCGACTGGATGCACATACAAAATTATGGTCACTCTCTCTAGTCATCATGAGTATGGTCACACTCCATCATGATCTAGTCACTCTCTCTAGTGAACACATGCATACTATCTCTAACTTGACACATAACTACATTATGATGATACACATCTACATGGATACACCTATGATGTTCACTTGAGTCACTTGAAGACTCATGATTTTCCTTGCTACTTGCTTAGTCCGTTTGATGTTGGAGGAAATTCATCCAACACTTGGGTGAAGAGGTATATGATTGAACCCCATTATTATTGGCAGTAACATCCTTTGTTATTTATTGATGATATACATGTTCATGGGTGTATTGATGATACTTCTTTGAGCCATTTGAAGTCTTCATGTTTTCTTGGCTCCTTATTTCGTTTAGATTTTGGTGGAGGTTCTTCATTCACTTCTTGGATGAAAGAACAAATGGATTATTATTTTGATGTATCTTATATTATTTTGGAGCAGCATTATAGGACATGGGATCCTCACCTATGTCATTGGAGCATATTTGATATAATACATGATGCTTGAGTGTATGGGCCACATGATTATCTACATACTTGGATGTACAATCACTTTCATGATTCTTTGATGAGGTACCTTCTTGATGTACTTTTGTATGAGGTTGTTATGTACTTTCATTATCTTGATGTACTTTTTTATGAGGTTGTTATGTACTTTCATTATCTTGATGTACTTTTGTATGAGGTTGTTATGTACTTTCATTGTATGAGGTTGTTATGTACTTTCATTATCTAAAACTTTCTTGGAATCTTGAAAAGTCCAAGTTTGGAAACTCAGTTGCAACTTCAAAAAATTATACAATGAGCAAAAAAGGGTCGAAAACTCAGAAAAAGTTTCCAAATATGAATGAGGTAAAGATTATTTGTACAAATTTTGTTTTGATGGATTTGATTAATCATTTTACTGTTAGTGGTGATGTCACGAGATATATCAATATGCAAAGATCCACATATCTTTACTTTTGTAAACACACAATTGTAGTACATGAGTGCCAATACTCAAATTGCAGCTAAGATTTGAACCAAAGTTTTGGAAGGAAAGAAGTTTCTTCAAAATCCATGTTTGAAATTTCTTGAGGACAAGCAATCTTTGGTGGGGAGGACTATCATGTCCCCAATTAAATAATTTTCAAATAAACAGTTAAGTTGGCATATCCAATTCCTAAGGGTCATGTGGAAAAATCAAACTATTGATATTTAACCCCAAGGCCTATACTTTCACATGTAAATTCAAACTCATACTTGTGGAAGGTGGAGAATCGGTTAATAAATGATGGAATAATGATTAAATGCTCCTACATGAAGTAACAATGGGTCCTAGTTGGCCATGGGGGTGCATAAGTGGATGTG
This sequence comes from Pseudotsuga menziesii, assembly GCA_001517045.1. Lineage (NCBI taxonomy): Eukaryota > Viridiplantae > Streptophyta > Pinopsida > Pinales > Pinaceae > Pseudotsuga > Pseudotsuga menziesii. The sequence goes on along the minus strand of LPNX010749928.1, from coordinate 1,596,629 downwards.
TGGGGTCCACATGAAGGAATATTCCTCATTTACATATGGAATCGTCCTCAAATTCGAAATTGGAGGAAGGAAATACTTCCAAGGTGGTGGATGAAGAGTCGTAGGCTAAATTTATCCAATGACAAGATTCTATGACAACTATTACAGTCATTATGAAAATTATGACAACTCTATCACACCTTATGGCACTTATGACAAATTCTCTTACAACTATGACATATTTTATGACATCTATGACATGCAAGAGATAAAGATAGATGCAATAGGGCACATGAGGTGTGTGGGGGGCTCAAGGAAATTCCATGAAAGGTTCCAAGTCGAATTTCATGAAGGGAGAGCAAGCAAATTCAAGATAAGCGTCACTTGGGTTAATGTAATGACCTAGATTAACACTAATTCAAGTTAATGAACCAATGGGGAGGTAATTCGATTTTATTGGAGGGAAATGAGGCCAAGGAGGTTATTAAAAGAGGATGAATTCTAAATGGAGAGTATTTTGGTCATTTGTGATTTTTTATTTGACATTTTTGGAGAGCTTTGCTTTTCCATTGCACGGTGGGTGTTTACTCTCCTTGCTTGTGAACCAATTTCGAGGGAGTTGGATTTATATACAAGTTGGTTGATGGAGAGGCCACTTAAACCTCTCCATTGGAGCTGAATGAAGTTGTTTGTTTTCAGTTTTAAGTCCTCCCACGGTTCAATATCTTCTTCCATTCGTATTCATTCCATCTCTCTCATCGTCTCCTCTTCATTCTCAATGTCTCATGTTGGTGACACACTTGGAGGTGTGTGATCTTTGTTTAAGGAGTATATTAGATGCAATTTATGTTTTGTATGATGTAAGTATATGTTTATTTCTGGACATGTGAAATCAATCTCAAATCCCAAGGATTGCTATTTGAAATGCTAAAACTTTTATGTAATAGAGCAATTTTCCCTATGTATTTGGTACTCGATATTGAAGTGGATTCGTATCATATTTGTATAAGTATTACTCTATTTTTTTTAGTTGTTTAAGAATCCATTTATGTACTTAAATTGGACCATACATTTCATGCAGGACCTTGGGGAATTTTCTCAAAGCTTCATAGCAAGTTTCATAGTATTTTGCTCAATTCCATCAATGTAATAACCTCGTTTCAAACTTACTGATTTGTGGGAGAAATAAAAAGTTGGAGGGCATGAAAAATATTGTATTTTGCATAGTGTGCCTAGTTTATCCAAAAAGGTACAATACAATGGTATCAGAGCATGGTCCTTTCACCCGTGCCTTAATACCATCCATTGAAGAAAAAATTGCAGCCGTAACTTACTATTATGATGACTCCTCTGAAGATGATTATGAGCAATATGAAGAAGAATGTGAATGGTATGAGGAATATTTTCCATTTTTCAGCACTTCTTACAATTTAATAAGGGATGAGGGTAATTCTTATGACCGTGTTTATTGTGAAGATGTATGTTCCAAACCACCTTATGAATGAAATAGAAAGCTTGAGAGCAACATGTAAAACTTATCCCCAACAATATCAAGCATATCTTTATTTTATGGGAGAGGCATATAAGACCATTATTTTTTAATGCTTTATTGATTGGGTGTTTGGATATAGGACTAACAGTGTATATTTGGACTCATTAAGGAACAATTAGCAATCCAGAAGTTTGGAGGAGCATGACAGGAGAAAAAATCATCTTACTTATGAAAGGAGAAGTGAAATATCCTTCTCTATAGATGAGGAAATTATAAACAAGTTTGTGGACCACATGGTGAGGGTGTGGAAGAAATTTCATCCTAAAGAAGATGAAAAGAGACAAGATACACCATTAAAGGAAGAACTAGAGACTCATGAAGTGGAGAATCAATCAACTCAAGATGATTGTTGTTAGAATTTTAATGGTTATACAAGATCTAAAAACATTTAACATCCTAGCATCATAACCATAAGCAAAGGATCATTGAAATAAAGACAAGCACAACCACATAAAAGAACAAAGAGATTTATCATGAGAAACCCTCATGGGGGAGAAAACCCAGCAAAACTTCTTCAATATATAACTCAACCAAGTACACTATCAAACCCCAAAAAACATTCAGCCCCAAGAGTTAGCTCAATCGTTCGAGCACCCATCGCTTAAGCACCTCAGCTATATGAGGTCGTGGGTTCAAATCTTCTCGACTCTCTTGGGGTTCGGCTTGTGTTAAGCTGAAAGGTGTGAGGCCCCTTCAGGTGGGCCCTCCTAGACTTATTCCATGGATGTAACTAGGGTCAAACCAAAGTGAACCACACACAAAAAAAAACCAAGAACAATAATACAGGCTCCCTTTCTATAGCAAACTATTCCTCTCTCCCTCTCTCTTGTACAATGCTTGAGTGGATGTGTGTAAGAATGAGAGAGGAACACAACCTATTTATATTCATCAGGTGAGTGACTCAAATAACTAACTAGGTCATTCAAGTTCTCTAATTAGGGCCGACCTACCTAATGAGACTCAAAATAACATTTATAAAATACTTTTGTGGGTAGTATATCCCCGACTTACAACATAGGTTTTACGTCATGAATTTTACATGACCAACTACATCAATGACATCTCTGAATGGAGGAATAATATATCCAAAGAAGGATTACAATATAATATCTTCCAAAGTTACATTTCTGTAACACTACCTATTAAGTAGTAAGATATTCTATATTAGCAACAACCACCACCACAACTGGGAATCTGACTGGTGAATCTCTATATGCCATAGGAAGTTTTGGAACAACATCATTCTCCTTCATCATCAATTTGTAAATACATCATCATCAGTATGTGAATATTGAGGCATCCTCGTATGCAACATTAGTATGTGAATACTTGACCATCTTCTGCAACATCGGTATGTGAATATTGGATCATCTTCTGCAACATCAGTATGTGAATACTTAATCATATTCTATGAGTAGTGGGTCATCTTTTGCAACATCAGTATGTGGATATTGAATCAACTTATTCAACATCAGTATGTGGATAATGAATCATCTTCTGCAATATCAGTATGAGGATACTGAATCATCTTCTTCAACATCAATACGTGGATACTGAATCTTTCTTCTGCAATATCAGTATGTGGATACCGAGTCTTCTTCTACAATATCAGTTTGTGGATACTGAGTCTTCTTCTACAATATCAATATGTGGATACTGAATCATTTTTTTCCATATCATTATGTGAGTAGTGAATCATATTCTTCCATATTGGTATGTGGGTATTGAATCATCTTCTTCCATATCAGTATGTAAATATTGAAGCATCTACCTGCAACATCAATATATGAATACTAAAGTGACAACAACAACATCATTAGCATGTTAGTGCTAAAATATCATCATTAACAAATAAATGCTAGATCATTATTTGTAAAATTAGTAAAGAAATATTGAAGCAAACCTCATCAACATCAATATAGAAATATTGAAACTACCTCATCCTCATCAGTATCAGGATACTGAATCTACTGCATTAATCATCAGTATGAAAATAATGAAACTACCTCATCAACATCAATATGAGAATATTGAATCTGCCTCATCAACATCAATATGAGAATATTAAACCTACCTCATAAGTATAGGAATAATGAAACCACCTCTTGAATATTAGTATGAGAATATTAAACCCGCCTCATTAGTATAGGAATGCTTAAACCACCTCCTGAACATCAGTTGAAAATATTGAACCTGCCTCAGCAGTATAGGAATATTGAAACCACCTCTTTCCCTTTGTCCTTCTAGAGAATCATCACGGTGGGTTCTCTGGTAGATCCACCCGGGCGTTTGTCTGACTTATTAACCCTTTCGGGCCAATAAGACTAGTCAGACAGATGGATCTCCTTGGGGATCAAACAAGCCTTTTCTGTCTTACTAACCATTTCAGGCCAAACAATCCTAGCCATAAATACTAATACCCCTAGGATCAATAGGCCTTGTCTGACTTACTAACCCTTTTAGTCCAACAAGCCTATCTAGACATACCCTACTCTAGACTAACCTGCCACACCACTACAATAGAAAACCTTCTACCTTTTCTTTACTCCCTCTTTCGAGGGAGGTCCTTTCGGACTACACCAATCTTGTCTCGATAGTACGAGACAGAGGCTTAGCCAACAAATATTCCACTTGTTCTTTTATAGGAACATATTTGAACTTTACATCTCCCTTCTGCATCTTTTTCTTTATCATTCTTCTCTTGTACATCTGCAACTGTGTCGTACATCCGCAACTTCATTATTTATTCTCTTGTATATATGCAAATTTATCATATATCAACAACTACATCATGCTTCTCTTGCAACTTTATCATACATCAGCAACTGCATCATTATTCTCTTGCAAATTTATCGTACATCCGCAACTTCGTCATTCTTCTCTTGTAGGTGATTGCATACAATCCTTCCTACAAGTCAAATACAGTTGTATGATTAGAAAAAATTCATAACATATTCATAATGAAAAATTCTTATGCATAAAGATATATGTCATATAATCATGAAACTATTTATGTTAATACAACATTCATTCATATACAGTATCTAGATGCCTTCCATTTATACTAACGAATTATTACAAGTGTGCACTACTCCCAACATGTAAAAAAAAGTTTCATTCTATATAAGTAGCAATTGAATGTTGTACAACACCATAAGCCACTTACCTATCGTATGCATATTAGTAGTAAACTGTTCACAAAAGAAAATACTCTAACATGCATAATACACTTCCTAAATCTAGGAACATATCTATGTACTCAACTGGACAACTAGATATATAGGAAATGAAACTTCAAATACTTGTCTTTGTTTGTTTGGTGGATTCCATCTTGATATTTGTCTCCTTGCATGAGTTATTGGAGTCTCTAATAATGTGATCTAATTCATCATCTGATTCTGAGGACCTGAGTTTATCTTTCTCATGATCGGGAATATTGAGCAGGTCTTCTTACACCACAGATCACATAGAACTATGTATTGATGTTGAATCTGTGTGTCCTACAAATGCATCCCTTCTTATCCAATGTTGAAATGGATAAGAGTATGGTATTTTTATTTATTGGTATATTTATTCTAGATCAAATTACATATTCCTCATCACTTGAGGAATCTTCCCTTGCTTTATTCTCAGTTGCAATTTATTCATCCTTGGTTGCACTGAGAGCAACACTGGTCTTCTTTCTACAACATGTTGGAGTGTTGTTTATGTTTGTAGCACTATCAAATCAATCAGAGTCATCATATTCATACAAGAAGATCCTTTGGTCTCTCACATATATGAGGCCACATTAAATTTTACCCTTCAGGTACCACACCACGTGCTTTTCCACAACAATGTGAAAACATACCGTCTCTGCAAAGCAATTGTCCGACCTCATGTTTGTTATCAACAAACCAATATTCTACCTGTAGATTGTGAAATCAACTATTTCTAAAGTAGGATCACATATTGACTTCAATTTTGATGTCATTGGTGTATCCCAACATCTCAGACCTTATCTCAACCACACATTTTCCTTGTCTAAGGAAAATGTACCTCTAATCTTAAGAATCATGTCAATATTATCAAACTTTGAGATCTACCATAGTCACTCCCTCTGAAGTGGGGCACCATCCTTCCTATGCATCTTGTAATATTTGTATCATGACATTTGAGTGACATGAAGCCTCCTCTACTTCTAATCTTCTATGTATCCATCTATGTCACCTATTAAGGTCACTAGATCTCAAGATCCTCCATCTTGAACTTTATTGTAAGTTTCTCTTGCACCCATCTATGAGCTTCTCGTCCTTTGTAGGCTTCTATATTCAACCCTGTAGTAAAGGTTGGGATATCCATCACTCTAGTTGATCTTGAATATCCTCATGAAACTGTATTTTCTATCCAATAGGTTCCTATTAATCTTGTACAAATCCTTCTACGCATAGGTGGTTCTCTATAGAGAGTCCCCAAATCATGGAGGTTGCTCAGTATGTTCTTCTACTTCGATTACACCAACTGTTTAGTGTAATATTCATCACTGAAGAGGTGTCTTTGGTATTTAGAGAAATGTCTCACCATGATAGAATCTCTCTTTCTGAGAGAAACCAAAAACATTGCTTTGTATCTCTTGATGCTTCCATCTATTGTATGTTTGATCTTCTAGATATACTTGGACTATGTTACAAAACTTCCCTTCAGGTATTCAAATATAATTCTACATGATCGATGGGTACTTATTGATCATCTCATCCTTCCATTCTTTCTTCTTGGTACATTCTTTCACAAGGTGTCCTTTCTCATCACAACTGAAACATTTGAACTGTGAGAGGTCCTTCTTCTTAGGTCATCTTATTCTTGCGAGAATGTTCTTCCTTCTTGTTCTTTTTCTTCTTGGCATGATTTGCTAGGGATTGATTGTCATATACATCCATCTCTTATTCTTTTTCTATCAATCAAGATTCTTCTTACATGAATTCCTCCATCGTTGAGATTCCTTATAGAACAAATCCATTGAATGAAATATTTCCATGACCTTCAGATACTATTCAAGGTTGTAATCGATGCTTCTGCTTCTTCGACATTGTCTCAAATGGCTTCTATTTTCTCCTTGATCTAAGGGATTCTTGTGAAGTAAGATTGAATGCTTTCTAACATTTTCATCTTCACATCCTTGAGTTGAAATCTCAAGGTCATATTTCTATTGATATTATTTGCTTCATACAAGCTGGTCATTGCATTGAACATATCCTTGGGAGTCTTCAAGAATGATGCATGTGAGATCCAATGGAGATGAAAATAATATTCTTGGATTTGATCAATTCCTTCTTATGATCTGTCTTCATCTCCCTCTGGATTTATAGCTTCTTCTTTGACATAGTTATCCAAGTCATGCTTCTTCAAGTATGAGAAGCACTCTATAATTCCATGCTCATAAGTCTTCAGGTCCTTCACGATTTTCCTCAAGCTTGGTATCATTTTCCATCATGATAAAATCAAGAACCTCAAATGGAAGTAGAGAGGATAGAACTTACCAAAGAGATTGTTTCAACTTAATGTTTGCTTGAAAATTTTTACGGAAGACTACTTCTGGTGGACCTAGAGTTTGATAGAAAAAACCATAATTTTTTAACTTATGTATCTTTCATATCTGGATTGGATAGAAAGATGTGCCTCCTTAAGGAAAGTTGAGCAACATACTCATTTTCCCAAAACTGTGGACAAAACTACAAAATATCTGATGCCCTAATTTTCCCCGACAATAGTGTTAGGTCAAAAATTGAAAATCCACAAAATGAGAAACTTATTACATAGAAATATGTGCCCTCCTAGGGAGAGTTCTATAGTCCTTCTTTTTCAACTAATCGGTGGAGGAAGTGCACAGAAGAGGAAGCCCTATTTTTCTCCAATTTATTCTATAGAATTGTCTGATATTGATTCTATTATATCTATGAAATTCTTGATCCTCAAGGTTTGAAACTTCATGATGAGATAGCCTAATATGTATTATTTAGAACCCCATAGGTTAGAGAAGAATTGGATTCACCAATTGGAACTTATGTTAAGTTTCCCAAGGTTACTTGTTTGAGTACTAGTTCAGTATAGAGAACTTGTACGGACTTCCATGTGTCATTGTTTCAACTTCGAGGTGTGAAAATCATCATAGAAACTATTCTCCTTGCCCTATCTGAAACATCTTGAAAATTTTGATTTGGACCTTCCTATCATGAGATATAGAAATTCTCCCTAAGTCACATGTTTAAGGTTGAGTTCTAGAAGAAGATGGAACCCTGATTTCGAGAGATCATATCTCCTAAATTACAGCGAATATGAGGTTGAAACTAGCACACTAGGTACAAAAATATTTCATATTCAACCTGTAAAAATTTTAGATCATGGTCCTTTCCAAACTTAAGTTATAGTGAAAATTTCAAGGTGACTAGATTTTTCCTTCTAGGTCTTTTCAAGCATGAAACCCTAATCTCCAGTAGCTACAGTTGTAGCAATGTTTCGAATGCACAAAGACTTCTTTCAAGGTAGAAGTGATACCATTTTAGAATTTCAATGGTTATACAACATCTAAAAACATTTAGCCTCATAACATCATAACCATAAGCAAAGGATCACTGAAAGAAAGACAAGCACAACCACACAAAAGAACACTGATATTTATCGTGGGAAACCCTCATGGGGGAGAAAAACCAGCAAAACTTCCTCAATATAGAATTCGACCAAGTACAGTGTGTTAGCACATGTGCTAAATTTTGAAGATTTTAACTGATGGGTTAGCACTATTTTGGGTTAAGTAGTTGGCAGGGGATTAGGCCATTGAAAGGAGGAATAAGGTCTGAAAATTTCTTATCATAGGACCTTGAAGGAGGTTAATAAAGTTCTGCAAGTATTTTGAGGGGTTATTCCTAGGTTGGAAATGCAAAGTAATTGGGAAAATTTTTAGATTTGGGCCTTTCATATGTGTGTACGAATAAAGTTCTGCAAGTATTTTGAGGGGTTATTCCTAGGTTGGAAATGCAAAGTAATTGGGAAAATTTGTAGATTTGGGCCTTGCATATGTGTGTAAGTGAAAAAATCCATTCCAGGTTATATAGTGACAAGGATGAAGGGTCTGGATGCATAATCGGAGAAGATCAATGGCCGAAAGAATATTTCACCAAGATAAGATGCACAGGATTGAGGGATTTTGGTAAAGGCAGAGGCAAGTTAGCTCGCATGGAAAAACTAGTCGTGGGATGCATAGAGAAAGATAGATCCACGGTGGAAATTAATTCCACCATGTCGACCCGCACAAATGAAGGGACTTCTCCAAATTTGTGGGATTGTTTAAAGAGATGCATGTGTCAATGGAGGAGATCTGATCGGGGATCATATCTACGATGGAGAACAATTCTGCAAATCCAACTTGTACACCGCGAGCAACTTTTGGAATCCAAAGAATTGGGTAGAGTTTGCAGCTTTCAATGGCCTAAATCAGCCTTGGCCTTAGATCCATGGCAGAGAGGGATTCTGCCAATCCAACTTGCACCCCGCGAGCAGATTTTGGAATACGCGGAATTGAGTAGAGGCCGCAGCTTTTAATGACCTAGAACATCCTTGGCCTTAGATCCACGGCGGAGAGGGATTCCGCCGATCCAACTTGCGCACCGCGATCACCTTTTGGAATCCACAGAATAGGGTAGAGGCCACAGCTTTCAATGTCCTAGATCAGCCTTGGCCTTAGATCCACTGCGGAGAGGGATTTCGTCGATCCAACTTGCGCACTATGATCAACTTTGGAAGTCCATGGAATCAAGTATGGGATACATGTTCCGATGGCCTAGATCTACGAATGGCCCAAATCTATGGTCGACGTGGATTTCACAGCCGAAACATGCACGAGGGATAAAATAGTTCAGGGCTGTGATCGTGGCATAGTTTTGATCTATGGCCAGAAATGATTTTGCAAGCCAAAGGTGCGAGGAGGAAGAAGATAGGTTCATGAGAAAAATGGAGATGAAGTGTGCGTAAATTCAATGATGCAGATTTCATCTACGAGAGTAAAATTGTTGAAGGTGCTCTGAAACATCATTTTCAATCAAGTGAGCCTACGTTCCAAACATCGCATTACCATTTTTAATCCAGCATGCGTATTATTCCATATTTCTTGTTTTATGTATAAATCATGACGAATGTGACACCTTAAAGTTGTTAGGATTTACAATGATGATTCAGGATTGATTCCCATTTTTTGTAGCTGAATTTGGATTTGTTTCGAGGTTAATCTCGGGAGCCCATGACACTATAAAGGTAACCTCAATAGAGGAATAAAGGGTTGGAACCTTCATTCAGAAGCCTTCCACTCTTGGTTTTTGTAGCTATGTCATTTTCTTGGAAGCATTAATGAGAAACATCTTCTGATTTTTCTAAGATTCATCAAGTTGTTCCATGTTTAGTTTGTGTTTCAGGTCTGTGTCATTTTCATTTGTATAAGTTTATGCTAATGATTTCTAGTTGTATATGAGGAATTCACTTCATTAACCCCTCCTTGCATTAGATATTGCATTTGTGATGTGCTCATGATGACTGCCATAGAATTCACCCTCTGTTAGGAGCTCTATTTTAAGTTATTATCCTTTATTTTTATTTCTGCTAAAGGTGGTGCAAGAGATTCATCCATAGATAGATGCCTCTTGCTTCATTGTGATCTTTCCCCTTCCTCCTACCACCACTTGAAGATATTTGATTGAATATAACAACCACGTTGCCTCAAATTTCATAAGCGAATCACCACTCATTATTGTTGTAAGCTCCTTGAAGATTTTCAGGCCGTGACTCCATTGCCCAATGGTACTTCTTGTTTGTCTGTCTCACCATATTTGACTTTACAAATATCTTGTTCTCATCAGATATCTAGGCTTCTGAACGCTTGCTTAAAGCCATATGTGTATGTGAATTTTATTGTGACAAAGAGAGAGCCCTCTCTGACTGTATAGGCTAGAATACAGTCTAAAGATTGGTTTGAAATGGTTACCCCTGTGATTTCCTACCACAACCATAGGAAAATTATTGGGTGATAACATCTTGGCATCATTGTTGGGGAATAATCACTATTATCTCCTTGGGAAAATGACATTGTCCTAGTTCTACGACCTGGTCGAGCAACCGGTCCTAGACACATACTAAATGTACATGCTCTGGCAACTCCACTCAAAATTTTTGGAAGGTGAATCCACTGGGAAATACTGGTGGCTAGAAGGACCAATACAAAGAGAAATCCTGATGCTGAGGCATTTCAAGAAATTTTTGATCCAGAGATCCTGATTCGAAAAGAAAATAAGCTGCAAAGGTTAGACAAAACTTTTTCTTTACCTACTGAAAGTGTTGTTTCCATTAATGATATGTCTGAGCTTTGTGGTGAGGAATTGCAACTGGTTCTCCCTAGAACTAAGTCTGAGTCCAGCCTGTCTAAATTAATCTTCTACCCCTCCATGTTTGAATTCTCCCGTACATCATGGTCGCTCGAGATCTTCGAGTCTCTGGGTGGGAATTTTCAATCCTTGTCTAACTGAGATTTCCCTATAATCGCCTCTGAATTAGCCCTGTTAAATTCCACTACCATAAGATAGTATGTTGCCTCATATTTGTCTCCCAATGCTTCCAAGCTAAATCAACCTTCATCTTCAAGCCTCGCAACTCCTCACATTTCTACATTTCCTTATAGCACAGCAGTCTTTGTTGCACCAGTCGCAATCCCTCTTGGAAACTCTGCTCTAATCCCAAGAATGGAAAATAGATTTGCCCCTATTCTCCTTCATGTTGCTCTTCATGACCTCCCTCTGGGATACTCCTAAAGGCTCAAACAATTCAATGGGCAAAGTGGGCATTTAACTGAGGAACACTTGGGATGGTTCTCAGACTGGGTAGACCTGGAGGAAGTGGACCATCATGATGTTAAGGTCAAATAGTTTGCTCGGACCTTGACTAGAGAAGCAAGAAAATGGTACAAAAACCTCCCATACGACTCTATTCTGAGCTATCAGGCCTTTGAATATTCTTTTAAGGACAAATGGGTAGACAAGAAGAACCCTAAGCAATATTTGTCAAAATATCTTTCCATGAGGAGGGAGTGTGAATCTGTCCAAGATTTTTCTGACAAGTTTATGAAGGTATGCAATGCCATCCCCGCCTAGTTCAAACCTCCCATTGGGTCTGCCCAACTCCAATATGTTAAAGCTTTCGGTAGTGAGTTTACCTTGTGGCTAAGTGAAAGGAGATCGACCTCCTTAGCATATATGATGAAAGATGCCATAGAGGTAGAGGTAAACCTGACTGCTGCAAGAAATAAGAAAAGGGACGAGGGAGAATGGAGAAGAGAGGAGGGAGAACGGAGAAGATATGAAGGAGAAAGAGGAGAGAGAAGAAAATATAAAGAACTGGAACAGACCTCTACCTCTAGCTCACAAGAGGCCAAAATGGATACAATGATGAGATCCATGGAGAGGTTGATGGAGAGAATCTCTGTGGATGGTAGACCGCCTCCCAGGGAAATCAAGAGCAACAAAACAGAAATCAGAATGCTAGAAAGCCACAAATTCTCTAGAACATGCAGAGAGACCAGTGAAACCCTCCTGATCCACCTATCGGGCCTCCATTTCAAGAAAATTATGTAGAACATGATGGTGAAAATCAAGTTGAGGAAGAGATCCATCAACTGGACACTGACTCGCCCTCCACCTTTTTTACCAAATAAGAACATGATAATGCTTGTCTAGAAATGGGATAGATGCCCGTAGAAGAGACATAGGATTTTAGGAGAGGATACCAACTTGTTGTACTGGATGTGTAGAGACAGATTAGCCTAAGAAGCAAATATGTCCCTGTCATGAGAAATAAAGATGCAGGAATAAGGCCTCTATAAGTAAATCTAAAAAAGACACACCCCCTAAGGATAGCTCCAAAATTGTGACAGAGCCCAAAGGGAAGGAAAGGAAAGAAGATAATCCACAAAGCTATGATCAGGGACAAACATCTCTCAGCCTAAAAGCCAAAATTTCTAAAATAAAAATCTATGTCCCTCTTACTGAATTATTGAAAAACTCTGAATATCATTCCAAAATCACCACAGTATTGAATTCCCCAGGGGAAATCTCTGCTATATCAGATTCCCTAAATCTTCAAGATGATAGGCCCACCATCCTATTTGGACCCCCTGTAGATGAGCCTTCTGATGAAGAAGTTCCCCCTTTCTATGTTAGTCTGAACATCCATAACGCCATCCTACACAATGACATTCCAGATTCAAGAGCTTCCCACAATCTGATGCCCGAGAGAATCATGGATGAACTAGGATTGTAAGTGACCAGACCATACAAAGAACTCTTTTATTTTGATTCTAATAAAGTCAAGTGACTCGGATTAATCAAATATTTGGTCATTTATTTAGCCTAGATCCCTGCAAAAACCCTTGTCATGGATATAGTTGTGGCTGACATCCCTCTGAAGTTTGGAATGATGTTGTCAAGATCTTGGGCTACCAAACTCAAAGCTGCTCTCCAAATGGACATGTCGTATGCCACCATACCTATATTTGGGGTACAGAGAAGGATTTTTAGAGAGAAAATTTTGGCATACATGGTGACCAACGCTGAGATACCACACCACCACCCCATGCATTCGTTGGACACGGAGATGGGATCTACTATTTTCTTCACAGAAAGAGGCAAAGAAAGTTCCAGTTCACAGAATGTTGCCTTTGTGCCTACTCTGGAAGAACTAGAGGGAGTGTGGAATGTAAGTTTTGATGAGGCATCATGAAGAGAAGGGGCAGGAGTTGGAGTTTGGGTGAAACCCCCAAAAGGGAGAGCTTTAAATTACTCCTACAAACTTGCCTTCGATTGCACAAATAAAGAGGCAGATTATGAGGCTATGATGTTAGCGATTCAAATCTTGAAGGAGTTCAAGGTCAAGAGAGTGGTGATACATGGGGAATCTGAGTTGGTAATCAAACAAATAACAGGTGAATATCAGGCCAGACACCCCAGAATGAGAAGCTCCAGGAATGTTTCCAAGGACTTGATAGAATGTTTTGAAGAATGCAATTTTAATCTAGTCCTTAGTTTACAAAGTTGTATAGTTGATTCCTTGGCCACTTCTAATGTTGTTTTCAAGGTACCCATGCACCCTAGTGAAAAATACAAAGTTGAAGTTAGGCACAGACCTTCCACCCCAGATAACATTAAGAGTTGGCTAGTCTTTGAAGACGACAAGCAAATATAGAAGTTCCTCACTCTCACTGGGGAGTTTGATGGATTGACTATTGATGAAGAAAATGGGCTTCTAGAGGAGGTTGCTCCCACTCAGGAACCTTTGCAAAGACAAATTGTTACTCCCAAAGAAATGCTACAAGATGAGGGTGTTATTCCTGTTGAAGGTGCTGATGGCGGCGAAACTAAGGAAGCTTGGGAGCCAGAGTTGTAGGAGGCTGAAGGACAACAAACATATCTGAACAATCTCTGTGGAAAGGAAATCCTCTAGCTCAAAGGTAACTCCATCCCCAAAGGCTTAGTCCCTTTAGAAAAACTCTTTGATCCAAATGATGTTGCTAAGGAGCCTCCACTGGTCCCAAGTTGTGAAGATGTTGAATATGTAAATATTGGGACAGAAGATCATACCAAGGCCATAAAAATAGAAAGAACCCTCTCACCTGAGTCCAAGCAGAAGTACATCTCGTTGATGAAAGAATACACAAATGTTTTCTCTTGGAGTTATAGTGATATCAAGGCTTATGACACAAGTATAATCCAACCCATTAACATCAAAATAAGGAATAATCTCATCAAGAAAGGGCACATTAGTGCATGCGAAGCATCAAATAGGTGTAATAACATCTCCCTAGTCTAATAAAATTAAAAATATGAAACATATAGTAATGTTAGAGGGAGCAACAACTCCTTTCCCCCAACCTCCTCACAAGTGGAATACATGACCCCCCATTCTCGTTAGTTTTCCATGTTGAATCTAGTTATATATTTAATAATAAAACAATGTCCAAATACCAATGTTCGGGAACCTAGTGCCACAATAATAACAAATAATCACATCACATATGTCCAAGACTTACAATCAAGGCATTACAATAGTGGGGGGGCGCATGTGTGGGTGGGAGGGTTGGCCCTATTTTTTTGGAGCGGTATGCTTTTGGTCTATTTTGCGCTTTTTCAACCAATGGTTTTTTAGCCTTTTATAATCCAATATTGGTTAATGGATTAGGGTTGTAATTTAATTCAGGTTGAAATATTAGGGTTTTGGATGTTGTGAAATGCATAAATATTGTATTGTGAATGGTAAAGTTAAATATATACAACTCTTATTAGCTAGGTCGGTTCTCTCAGTTAAGGGTTTCCAAGGTAAATCTATGTGTACTATGTGTATGCCATTGTTGTTCTTTCTATTTTTCTTAGAAATATGTATGTATTATTTCACTTGCATACGTTTAAAATTTTTTAAGTGCTTCAAAATCATGACCAATGGTGGAGAGTTGACTCCAAAATAATCATTATATCAATTTCCTTATTGCACCCTAAGGAGATAGAATAATATCATTTGTCAAAGATGTTGGTGTAGGCTCCTCTGAGGTCTTACTTCATTGCACCCAATGGTGGCCCATCTTCTTCCCACTAGGAGGGATTATGCTTTTTACCCTAGTATTTTGTGATGATTTTATCTTTGGATAAGAGGTTGTCAAATGTCCATGTTCAAAATAAAGTATGCATTGGAAGACAATGTTTTTGTAGCCCAAAAGTTGTGTCCAACTTTGTTCTATGCTTTCCAACACAATTTGGTTAGGAAGGAATTTTATTAAATCAACATAAATACATATTTAGGAGTTAGTATTGGAAAAAATGGTGTTTATCTCTACATATAGGGTAATAAACTTACTCAAAGCATTGTCAATAGCTTGTAGACTCCAATAATCCTAGTATTATAAGGTTACACTAGTCTATATAACCCAAATGAAGACCCTTAACAAATATTCTATGTATGATTCAAAGCCAAAGCATCATAGATTTTGAAAAATACATGTTCCCTCCATGAATTAGGGCCCACAAACAACAACTTGTTAGATGTCCATCTTGGTAACTAACTTTAGGTCCAAGAAACCTTTTACAATTAGACAAATAATAATTGTATCTTACATTAAAGATCCCCATATCGCCTCTATCCAATATCATAAAACTTCTCTGATGAGAGGTAATAATTGTTGAACCTACAAATCATTCCCTATTAAATGCTTGTTAGGTAATCTATTGCTATTAAGATCTATTTGTAACTCCATGTTTCTATCTATTTCGCTAGGATCCTCACTAGGAGAGATATGAGCTCTCATATCTCCTAATGAGATCTCAATGATGAAGGAAACAACAGATGGAAAGTTCAAAATTAGCATGGACATGAATTCATAAGATCTTTGCCATAGAGAAGACCATTTTCTCCCAGGTACCAAAACTTCTTCTTTGGCTAATGTTATTCTTGCAATAATTTTGGTCATAAGGCTATAAACTACATAACTTATGGACAAAAAGGTCAAATAAGGAATAGAGGTATCGACATGGTATCCTATAATGTTGAATGTTACAACTGCCATGGCCATACCCATGGACACATAGCACGATATTGCAGAAGTAACAAAACAAGACCCCCTAGACAAGAGCATGCAAAATGGAATTAATCTATAATGGGGAATGTGATTTTGACTTGAGTTATCTTGAGTCAAGGAGAAAGAATGGGCATTCCTACAAGAAAACACACCTATTAGAAGCTTGTGATTTATAGAAGAAACTTACAAATAAATAAAGTTCCCATTATATAACCAAGAGATGAATAAATAAACTTGTTTTAGCGTAAATCAAAAATTGTACGGTGAAAGAGTGATGAACCAAGGCAATACGAGTCAATTGTTAAAGGTAAATGTTGAGCTTAATGACCAAGCTATCATTTTTTTGAGATTGAGAGCTTGATTGCCACCAAGTGAGTAATGCATTAGGTCAAGGCAATATATTGCACATCCAAGTGAGTGATTTGTTTCTTTTTTCTGGGTGAGAGAGTTTGTATGCCACCTAGGTAGTCAATTTTCTCTTTTTGTCTGTGGTTTGTAGAGAATACTAAATGAATCCATTACTGATTTGTTTTAGAACAAAAAAATCAATGAAGTTAAAGGTTGTATGCTCGAATCGTTGGTTTTGATAGGCTCCTTGCATTATGAATTGATAAATTTTCCTTGTAGTAGCTAACTTTTGAATCAGAGATGTGGCTTTCCTTGGAGGCAAGTAATTTCTCTTGAAGCTTTTATAATAATCTAAATTAAATAAAAAACAAGAAAACTAACATATTCTACTTTCCAATAGTGGGCTCCATCTAAAAGTGCTTGCTTGTGTAACTATTTGAGTTATCTTGAAAGAGAATCTTACAGTTCCTTCATATCCCTTCCTTGCAAAACTTATAAGGTATGACGCTGGGTCTAGACCAACTCTATTTTAGTTCTCCTTTTAAGTCTTTTTAACCGTCCAACAACAACCTATAAAGATATTTTTACATCTTCTTAAAACAACTACTAATTTTACTAAATTAGAAAATTGATTATGAAGCATGGAGTTTAATTATAAATTTTCCCAGCCACCGCTATTCTCTCGACCGCCGAACAACCGCCCTAGGTTTGCTGACTTTACCCATTTTAATCAATGAAGGTTGTATTAAAGGAACTAATATATGTGAGATTATAAACATTGACTGAAGTGTACATGTTACGGTTTGGCCGAGTGGTCTAAGGTGTCGGATTAAGGCTCTGGTCTGAGAGGGCATGGGTTCAAATCCCACAGGTGTCAGATAAGTTTTCTTTATGTTTTTTATTATGACCAAAAAACTCTGTCCGAATTTTACATGCATTGATTTTTAAGAAAGAAAACGAAACAAAGTGAACTCTAAATACCATAGCTGTCCGATAGGTTTTTCCGTTCAATATGACATATGTTTTGTCCGAATTTTACATGCATTAATTTTTAAGAAAGAAAACGAAACAAAGTGAACTCTAAATACCATAGCTGTCCGATAGGTTTTTCCGTTCAATATGATATATGTTTTGTTTCCAAAATTCACGTAATATATATATATGTTTTGTTTCCTAAATTCACCTCAATATGAATACTACAATTTTAAATAAAGAAAACAAAGTGAATTATGTTCGATTTTTATATGTATTTATATTCAATAAAGAAAACAAAGTGAGCCTCTATCAAGTGCTTGCAAAAATGCCTATCAACGCTTAAATTGCTTGTAAGTGATCTCCAAGGTGCAACAAAATGGCTCATGAACAGGGAGATTAACCAGAAAGTAAGTCTCTATCAAGGATACTAAAACTGTATGTAAGTGATCTCCAAGTTGAAGCAAAATGGTTGATGAACAGGAAGTATCATATGCCTTAAGCTTTCTGTTTCTTTTCATCTTCTACAAATTTTCAAATTTTATATGGTTTTTTTTTAATAAATCTGTCTCAAATCTGAAGTGTAATTGGATTTGGGAGGGATATGAAAAATAGTATGTGATGATCTCAAACTTTATTTCCAACTTTTTCGGTGTTGAAGAACTCTACTCCAATCATAGTAACATAATTCTAGTAAGAATATGAATAAATACTAAAACATACATAACAAAAATCCAATACAGATAAAACTGAAGTAAACTTATAATATAAATAAACAATATATCTATATAATAAAGTTAAACATATATAATACCATTAAATATTAAACATAAAAAAGTCATTTATTTATTTTTAAACATTATTTATAACTCAAATTTAATATATATATATATATATAATGAATCTAGTAAGAGAAAGAAGCCTCTTAGTTATTAGTAATTATTTTAATAAGAAAATTTTATCAGTACTAAGTGATAGTACATGAAATTAAATGATAATTATTTTATAATGTTTAAATAATTAAAATATAATTTATATTGGACAAATTTTAAATTATTCAAAATTTCCATACATAAAATGTCAATAAGACCACATTATACTAATATATTAATATGGTTTCAATTCTCTTCATCTCCCAAAAAAATAAAAAATATACATCTTCATTCTATTTGAAATCAAAAAATCTCTGCTTTATAATGCAAGCATAGACCTTTATCAATTATCTACATTTATATCACATTATAATTTTACTTGAAATCAAAAATCCCTCCTTTATTATGCAAGCATAGACCCTTATCAATTATCTACATGCATATCACATTATATAATTGAATCCAATGAAGTTATAATGCCAAAAGATTCCCAAAGCACTGAATATCACCGATATCATTATTGCTTTTCCTATCTGCATTGGCTGTTACCTTTCCAAAACATCCTCCTTATGTTTCGTCCTCCTGACCATCTCTGAATGGAAGCACAACTCTAAAGTCAATATATGATTGATTTTTTTATATTCATTTAAAGTTATATATGGTCATTAAAATAAATCAAAAAATCTACATACGTGTATCTATTAAGTACTTGTAAAAATGCTTTAGTCAAATGATATATGATATATAAAAGAAAGAAAAGAAAAGAAGGTGTATCTATTAAGTACTTGTAAAAAAGCTTTAGTCAATATGATAGAGGTGTTTTTTATGATGCTTTAGTCAATATGCTATATGTTTTTTAGGCAATATGATATATGTTTTTTTATGATGTTTTAGTCAATATGATATATGTTTTTTTATGCTGAGCAGAATTGTGTTTTCCAAATTTTTTATTTATAAAATTTTAAGAAAAAAAAATGCATCTATAACTGCTTGCAAATCTTGAAAGAAAAAAAGAAGATGCATCTATAAGTGTTTGCAAATCTTGATGTTAAGTAGAGATTATTTATTTCCAATATGAGAGCTGTTTTCTAAATTTTATATGTATAAAGTTTCAAGAAAGAAAGGAAGATTGAGAACTTAATGACCAAGCTATCAATTTGTTGAGATTGAGAGCTTGCTTGCCACTAAAGTGAGTAATTCATTAGGTTAAGGTGGTAGATTGCACATCTAAGTGAGTGGTTTGTTGCATTTTTCTAGGTGAGATAGTCAATTTTCTCTATTTGTCTATAGTTTGTTGAGAATACTAAATGAATCCATTACTCATTTGTTTTAGAACAAAAAAGTCAAAAAGTTGGTTTTGAGAGGCTCATTGCATTATGAGTTGAGAAATTTCCTTCTAGTAGCTAACTTTTGAATCATAGATGTGGCTTTCCTTGAGGGCTAGTAATTTCTATTGAAGCTTTTATATCTACTTTTAAGTAGGAATCATCTAAATTAAATAAAAGAAAAAGAAAACCAACGTATTCTACTTTCCAATAGTGGGCTCCATTGAAAAATGCTTGCATGTGCCTTGAATATTCATGTAACTATTTCTGTTATCTTGAAAGGGAATCTTACAATTGGTCTTTTATCTCCATTCCTTGCAAAACTTGTAGCTGATTTCCTCAAGGTATGATGCTAGATCTACATAAACTCTATTTTAATTCCCCTTTTCAATCTTTTTAACCCTCCAATAACAACTTATAGACCTATTTTTACACCTTCTTAAGACAATTGCTAGTTTTATCAGATTAAAAAATTGCTTATATAGTAAAGTGTGAAGTTTAATTATAAATTTTCCGAGCTACCTTGTTCTCTCAACCACCGAACAACCGCCCAATGTTTGTTAGCTTTACCAATTTTGATCAACGAAGGGTGCATCAAAACAACTAATATATGTGAGACTATAAACATTAAGTACAATTTTCATGTGATGGTTTGGCCGAGTGGTCTAAGGCGCCAGAGTTAGGCTTTGGTCTGAAAAGGCGTGGGTTCAAATCCCACAGCCGCCAGATAGGTTTTTTATTAAATACCACAGCTCTCAATATGTTTCATTTTTATATGCATTAATTTTCAATAAAGAAAACAAATGAGCCTCTAGCTCTCTTATTTATTGCATCAAATAAGTGGGACTAGAGCTACAATAATATTTCAATTCGTCAAACCATGAGCCAGTATCAGTATCATCCAGTACCAGCTTACTCAGCATAAGTTTTATCTTGTGCTTGCAAAGTCCTTGGCCTCGAACAATGGTGGCTAGTTTAAATTCCAGATCGTACTCTTGAATAGCGGTCATCCAGTTTCCTCTTTTGTTGCCAAATTTATTTTATATGCATTAATTTTCAATAAAGAAAACAAATCAGCCTCTATCAAGTGCTTGTAAAAATGCCCATCAACACTTAAATTGCTTGTAAGTGACCTCCAAGGTGCAATTACATTAAAACTCTATGCAAGTTATCTCCAAGTTGAAGCAAAATGGTTGATGAACAGGAAGTATCATATGCTTATGCTTCAAGCTTTCTGTTTCTTTTCATCTTCTACAAATTTTCTCTGGCATTTTTTTTTAAACATATATGTCTCAAATCTGAAGTGTGAAGTGTTATTGGGAGAGAGATGAAAAATAGTATATGATGATCTCAAACTTTATTACCAACATTTTGGGCTTGAAAATTTATGTTCCAATCATAATAGATAATTTTAGTACAAATACCAATTAGATATTAAAAAATACCTGACTAAAAAATCCAATACAAATACAAACAACTGAGGTTAACTTCTTATATATAATAACTTTAATTAAACATATACCAATATAATATAAATAAACCGTATATCTATATAATAAAGTTAAACATATATAATACCATTGAATATTAAACATAAAAATAAAAATAAAAATTATTTATTTATTTTTAAATATTATTTATAACTAAAATTACTATTTAAAAAACAAAATATAATGAGTCTAGTGAGAGAGAAGCCTCTTAATTATTAGTAATTATTTAATAAGAAAGAAATTTTTACCACTACTAAGTAAATTAAGTAGTACAAGAAATTAAAGGATAATTATTTTATAACGTTTAAATAATTAAACTTTGGTTTATACATGAAATATCAATACAGCCCAATTATGCAAATATGTTTCCAATGCTCTTTGTCTGTACCCAAAAAAAATCTTGTTTGATCTAAGATCCACATAGGTCATAAATATACAACTACAGAAAACAGAAGATTTAATATGTTTCCAATGCTCTTTGTCTCCACCCAAAAAAAATCTTGTTGGATCTAAGATCCACATAGGTCATAAATATACAACTACAGAAAACAGAAGATTTAATAACATATTCACACAGAACCGTAATCACACAAGAGACACAGAATTTACGTGATAAAACCCCCTAAGGGGAAACATCCACGGGACAAGGGCACGCAAACTTGATTCCATCATCAACAATAGTTTACAAACTATCCGAGAGAGGACTTAAAGCCCCAACTCAATATCTGCCTCAATGGGCCACATATTTAAGCAATCCTTCTTCTTACTTGATGCCCTGTCCTTGTCCATTTGTGCTTCTAAATACCAAAGCACCCATTTCACTGCTTCGCCTGGATTTGTCATGTATCCACTAACAACACCAACCACATGTGAAAAGATTTCATCGCATACATCACACCAGCGTACCATACACGAGACATATAACCTTTTTCTTCATTACGTGGACATCAACCTGAAGAAAGCTTATGATGTTTACTGGTTTCATCGAATTTCCTGAGTATCATTACCATGTACTCTTGTTGTCATAACCAAAACTTATCATCAATCCGTCTCTT
The DNA here is from genome assembly GCA_001517045.1 of Pseudotsuga menziesii. Taxonomy (NCBI): domain Eukaryota; kingdom Viridiplantae; phylum Streptophyta; class Pinopsida; order Pinales; family Pinaceae; genus Pseudotsuga; species Pseudotsuga menziesii. The sequence goes on along the minus strand of LPNX010749928.1, from coordinate 1,574,404 downwards.
GTTCATTTACGCTCAAGATTGTTTTGATGCTTCCTGATCCTCCATCTTGAATGTCCAACCGAACCAACCTGTTGATCTTATCCATGCTTGGTCCTAATTCAAGCATAATGCCAACAATTTAAACATCGAGATAGTGAATACAAAAATAGTTACATTCACTTCTTGTAACTTGGCTTACCATGAAGTAATCCAACATCTCTCTTCCTATGAGATCTGGAACATCTTTAGTGCTCCACCTCGAACTTTGCATCCGAAGACCTTAGCCAAATCCGTCCAAGACAACCAAATGAGCTAAATGATCCTTTACCGCTCACATTTAGGTTTATTTACAATGGAGTTAACCAAGCCTTTAAAATAGGCTTCATTACATGTAATCTCATGGGCAAAAAACATAATATGTGCAACTAATACCATGCCCTCAACAACCTAAGGTATGCATGTCATTCGAGGTCTTACAAAAAAATTTACAACTCCAAAAAATAATAATAGGTCTTCCATCAAACCAAAATGAGTAACCTTCTTCTCTTTCTTTATAATAACATCAAGCAAGCAAATAAATGACTTTGATCCCATCCCTTCCTCTATTGAGGAGATCTCTCACCTAAACTACCGTAGTGTTTCCTCCTCCACGACTGGTCTCCTCCTCCATAGCTCACTCTCTCTCTGGAGTTTTCACACAGGCTTTAGGCTTTGGTTCTTTATCTTCATGTACAGAAATGAAATTTCCATGAAAACGACTATGGCAGAGTGGATTCCACAGGGACTTCACTCCCTCGTGGGATATTAAAGAATACCCTTAATGGACTTCACTCAGTGAACCTCGTGGGATATTAAAGAATACCCTTAATGGACTTCACTTAGTGAACCTCGTGGGATATTAAAGAATACCCTTAATTTCCAGAGATATTGACCTAAACTCTTTTTGTTGAAACCCCTCCCAATACTTAAAACCTCTTCCCCGCCCCTTTTTATACCTCAATCCTTATAAACCACTCTACCCACCCCACCTTAAACCCCTCATCCCCCAATACCTGCAATATATTGGTTCAATTTTTTATAATTTCAAAACCCACAATATGAACTAACGTGATAGGATATTGGTCAACAAGTAAAGCCCCGTGGTCGATTCTCTGACAGTCTCTATTGCATGCAGAGTCAGCAAACCATTCGGGTCTTTTTCCTTCACAGTCACTCTCTCGGACTTCCTCCATAGCACGACTGCCAAGTATGACGGCTCCCTCTCTGTCAGCAGATCTCCAGCAGGACGAGCTGCTCTCCTCCTTCACGACTGGTGGCTTCTCCACGCAAGTCTGCTCCTGCACAACTGGCTCTCGCACAGCCTTGGCGGTTCACACAGGTCTCCTGTCAATGGGGCGGCTATCTCCATCGACTGTTTCATGCTCCTCTCTACCAGCGATTTTCCAAGGCTTCACCTTCGATTCCTGACGGCTGGGCGGCTCTACCCGGATAGTTTGGTCTCCTCCTCCATGATGGTCGGGCTCCTAAGTGCGTCTTCACCAGGCTTGCTTACAGAGCTCTGCTTCACGCAAAGTCTCCACTATTGCCCACCAGCTTCTCTTCTCCATGGGCTCGACTCTGATTGACGACAACTCGGCTCTCTATGGACCGCAGGCCCCTCCACGAACTCAACGGCGTCTCTCTCTGGATGGCGATTCTCTTTTGGATAGCGGTCTCTGGAGGGCGGCTCTCTCTTAGATGGCGGTCTTTCTCTCTGCCAGAGTCTCTATGATCTACGAGTCTCTCTCTGCTCTATGATGGGTTTGAAAGCTCCTCTGATATTCTTTGCAACCTAATGTCTATTCTTCACCCGAGCTCTGACACCACTTGTTAGATCGTCATAAAAATATAACTACATAATATTCACACAGAACCATAATCACACACGAGACACAGAATTTACGTGGTAATACCTTTTAAGAAGAAACATCCATGAGACAAGGGCAGGCAAACTTTATTCCATCATCAACAATAGTTTACAAACTATCTCGAAGAGGACTTAAAACCCCAACTCATATATCTCAATGAGCCACATATTTAAACAATGCTTCTGCAGTAACACATAACGATAACCGACTATACTATTAGTAAAACCACCGTGAACCAACTTGACCTTAACTGTCAATTAGTTGTCACATCCCACCAAATCTACTAGTTGAAATAAAAAAATCCCTCCTTTAATATGCGAGCAGAGACCCTTACATGCATATCACATTATATGATTGAATCCATTCAACTTATAATGCCAAAAGATCTCCAAAGTAGTGGATTAGATGGCACCGATATCATTATTGCTTTCCCTATCTGCATTGGTTGTTCCCCTTCCAAAACATTCTCCATATGTTTCGTCCTCCTTATACCGTATCAAGGGAAGCACAACTTGAAAGTCAATATAATGGATTTTTTTATATTCGTTAAAAGTTATATGCTCATTAAAATAAATCAAGGAATCTAACATACGTGAATTTTTTAAATTGCTTTTAATTATAAAAACCTTTTTTTATTAAAATACATTTATATATATTCGCGTATCGTGAAATTAGTTATGATGTAGGAAGCTGAAGTCTCAATTTTCCCACATATTTATTCTCCTTTCAACCGCCAATTTTACTCTCATATGATTGATGACTATACCAAATTTATTAAAGAAAGAAACTTACGTATATATGTTTTATTAGAAATTCTCACTTGTTGATATGATTAATGATTATATCAACTTAATAAAAGCTAGGTCGATTTATCAAACGTATTGTTTATACCAACTTGGTGGATTTATCAAAGAAACATGTATGTATATATATTTTTAAAAAGATTACAATAGGTTTTTATGAGACAGTTTGGTTGAGTGGTCTAAGGCGCCAGATTTAGGCTCTGGTCCGAAAGGGCGTGGGTTCAAATCCCACAATTGTCAGATTATTTATTTTCTCTTTATTCATATCACTCTCTTCTTCAAACTTTATATGAATAAATACGATATATGTTTTTGATGCTGAGTAGAACTATCTTCTCCAAACTTTATAGGTATAACGTTTCAAGAAAGAAAAGAAAAAATGCCCAAGTCAATATGATATATGTTTTAGATGCTAAGCAGAAGTGTGTTCTCCAAACTTTATATTCATAAAGTTTCAAGAAAGAAAAGAAGGTGCATCTATCAAGTGCTTGCAAATCTTGATGCTCAGCAGAGGTTATTTATTTTCAATATGATTCATGTTTTTGATGCTGAGTTGTTCTCCAAACTTTATATGCGTAAAGTTTCAAGAAAAGAAGGCGCCTCTATCAACTACTTGCAAAAATGCCCATCAACACTAAAATTGCTTGTAGATCACTTTTATTCATGTCAATATGATATATGTTTTTGATGCTCAGCAGAACTATGTTCTCCCACTTTTTTATGCATTAAATTTCAAGAAAGAAAAGAAAGTGCCTCTAACAAGTGCTTCAAAAATGCCCATCAACACTAAAAATTGTTTGTAACTTTGTAAGTGATCTCCGAGTTGCAACAAAATGGATGATGAACAGGGACGATCAATCATGCATTCATTACCATCATGCATTTGGGGGCATCACAGTAGCAACACATCAGTGAGCTAGGAGCACACATTATGTCATTATGGGACTTCATCTCAACACACATCTCCGATTGGATACATAACTCGATTGGATATACATACTCAATTGGATACGCATACTCGACTAGATACATGTACTCAGTTGGATACACATACTTGACTCGATACAGATACAAACGTATGGTCACTCTCTCCATTCATCACAAGTATGGTCACTCTCTCCAGTCATCATAAGTATGGTCACTCTATCCAACCATCCCAAGTATGGTCATGCTCTCTAGTCATCGCAAGTATGGTCACTCTCTCCAACCATCACAAGTATGGTCATGATCTCCAATCCTGATTATTTTCTCATGCTCTCCATTTCATTGGATATGAAGCTTGACTGGACATGCATACTCAACTAGATGCACATACAAAAGTATGGTCACTCTCTCTAGTCATCACGAGTATGGTCACGCTCTCCAGTAATCATGATCTAGTCACTCTCTCTAGTGCACACACATACTATCTCTAACTGGACACACACATACTATCTCTAACTGGACACACAACTACATTATGTTGATACACATCTACATGGATGCACCTATGATGTTCACTTGAGTCACTTGAAGACTCATGATTTTCCTTGGTACTTGCTTAGTCTGTTTGATGTTGGGGGAACTTCATCCAACACTTGGGTGAATATGTATACGATTGAACCCCATTATTATTGGCAGTAACATCCTTTTTTATTTATTGATGATATACATGTTCATGGGTGTATTGATGATACTTCTTTGAGCCACTTGAAGTCCTCATGTTTTCTTGGCTCCTTATTTGGTTTAGATTTTGGTGGAGGTTCTTCATTCACTTCTTGGATGAAAGAACAAATGGCTTATTATTTTGATGCATCTTATATTCTTTTGGAGCAGCATCATAGGACATAGGATCCTCACCTATGTCATTCAAGCATATTTGATATAATAACTTATGCTTGAGTGTATGGACCACATGATTATCTACATACCTAGATGTACAAGGACTTTCATGATTCTTTGATGAGGTACCTTTTTTATGTACTTTTGTATGAGGTTGTTATGTACTTTCATCATCTATCTTTTGTGCTCATGATGTTTGGAAGCGTGCAATACAAGCAATGGGATCCTGGTATTGCTTGGTTTCAATTTTGGGGGTACCAAGCAGTATGGGATATTGAGTCACCACTTGATAAGGTGATTGTAGTCAGAGTAGTGCAGCAACAATATTGGTGGTTCCTCTTTGAAACTCTCTTGGAATCTTCAAAATTCCAAGTTTGGAAACTCCTTTGCAACTTCAAATAACTATACAATGAGCAAAAAAGGGTCGAAACTCAGAAAAAGTTTCAAAATATGAAAGAGGTAAAGATTATTTGTACAAATTTGTTTTGATGGATTTGATTAATCATTTTAGTGTTAGTGGTGATGTCACGGGATATATCAATATGCAAATATCCACATATATTTACTTTTGTAAACATGCAATTGTAGTACATGAGTGCCAATACTCAAATTGCAGTTAAGATTCGAACCAAAGTTTTGGACGGAAAGAAGTTTCTTCAAAATCCATGTTTGAAATTGCTTGAGGACAAGTAATATTTGGTGGGGAGGACTATCATGTCCCCAATTAAATAATTTTCAAATAAACAGTTAAGTTGGCCTATCCAATTCCTAAGGGTTATGTGGAAAAATCAAATTAGTGATATTTAACCCCAAGGCCTATAGTTTCACATCTAAATTCAAACTTGTGCTTGTGGAAGGTGGAGAATCGGTTAATAAATGATGGAATAAATATTAAATTCTCCTACGTGAAGTAACAGTGGGTCCTAGTTGGCCATGGGGGTGCATAAGTGGATGTGTGGGGTCCACATGAAGGAATATTCCTCATTTCCATATGGCATCATCCTCAAATTCGAATTTGGAGGAAGGAAATACTTCCAAGGTGGTGGATGAAGATTCATAGGCTAAATTTATCCATTGACAAGATTCTATGACAACTATTACAGTCATTATGAAAGTTATGACAACTCTATGACTCCTTATGACACTTATGACAAATTCTCTTACAACTATGACATATTTTATGACATCTATGACATGTAAGAGATAAAAATAGACCCAATAGGGAACATGAGGTGTGTGTGGGTCTCAAGGAAGCTTCATGAAAGGTTCCAAGTCGAATTTCATGAAGGCAGAGCAAGCAAATTCAAGACAAGTGTCACTTGGGTTAATGTAATGACCTAGATTAACACTAATTCAAGTTAATGAACCAATGGGAAGGTGATTCGATTTTATTGGAGGGAAATGAGGCCAACAAGGTTATTAAAAGAGGATGAATTCTAAATGGAGCATATTTTGGTCATTTGTGATTTTTTCTTTGGCATTTTTGGAGAGCTTTGCTTGTCCATTGCACGGTGGGTGTTTACTCTCCTTACTTGTGAACCGATTTCGAGGGAGTTGGATTTATGTCCAAGTTGTTTGATGGAGAGGCCACTTTGACCTCTCCATTGGAGTTGAATGAAGGCTCAGTCATGTTTGAAACCAAACCAAGAAAGACTAGTTTACTACTTTTTCCTAGTTTCGAAACTAGAGAAAGTATTAAAGGGGGATGTATGTGAACTGTTTGTAAAAAACACTTAGAAAAACCATATTAAGAAGCCACATATATAAGTTTGTAAATACTATCAAAACCTAATATTACTTCCCTTTAGCTTCCCTATTTGTCTCATAACCATGGAGTCAATGTGAAATCCATTGTCAATGAGGGTGTTGAGAAAGACTGCTTTCAATGCCAAAGATTTGAAGCCTCTTTGAAATATTTTTCATAGTGTGCCTAGCTTATCCAGAAAGGTACAGTATGGTGGTATCAGAGCATGGTCCTTTCACCTGTGCCTTAAGACCATCCATTGAAGAAAAATTTACAGTCGTGACTTACTATTATGATGACTCTTCTGAAGATGATTATGAGCAATATGAAGAAGAATGTGAATGGTATGAGGAAGATTTTCCATTTTGCAACACTTCTTACAATTTCATAAGGGATGAGGGTAATTCTTATGACCGTGTATATTGTGAAGATGTATGTGCCAAACCACTATGAGCTTCTCCTATGAAAGAATTAGAAAGATTGAGAGCAACATATAAAAATTTTCCCCAACAATATCAATCATATCTTGCTTTTATGGGAGAGGCATATAAGACCGTTGCCTTTTAATTCTTTATTGATTGGGTGTTTGGATATAGGCCTCACAATGTAGATTTGGCCTCGTTAAGGAACAATTAGCAATCCACAAGTTTGGAGGAGCATGACAGGATAAAAAATCATCTTACTTGTGAAAAGAGAAGTAAAATATCCTTCTCTATAGATGAGGAAATTATAAACAAGTTTGTGGACGACATGGTGAGGGTGTGGAAGAAATTTCATCCTAAAGAAGATGAAAAGAGACAAGATACACCATTAAAGGAATAAGTATAGACTCGTGAAGTGGAGAATCAATCAACTCAACGTGATTGTTGTTATAATTTTCATGGTTATACAAGATCTAAAAACATTTAGCAATATCATAACCATAAGAAAAGGATCATTGAAAGAAACACAAGCACAACCACACAAAAGAACAAAGATATTTATCCTGAGAAACCCTCATGGGGAAGAAAACCAAACAAAACTTATTCAATATATAATTCAACCAAGTACAATGTAAAACCCCAAGAACAATCAGCCCCAAGAGTTAGCTCAGTCGTTCAAGCACCCGTCTCTTAAGCACCTCCGTTATATGAGGTCGCGGGTTCAAATCTCCTCTAAGTTCTTGGGGTTAGGCTTGTGTTAAGCTGAAAGGTGTGAGGCCCCTTAGGGTGCGCCCTCCTAGACTTATTCTGTGGATGTAACTAGGGTTAAACCGAAGTGAACCACACGAAGAAAAACAAACCCAAGAATAATAATAGAGGTTCCCTTTCTGTAGTAGACTACTCCTCATGAATTTCACATGACCAACTACATCAATGACATCTCTGAATGGAGGAATAATATATCCAAAGGAGGATTACAATAAAATTACAATAGAATATCTTCCAAAGTTACATTTCTATAACCCTACCTATTGACTAGTAAGATATTTTATATCGGCAACCACCACCACCACAACTGTGCATCCGACTGCTAAATCTCTATATGTCATAGGAAGTTTTGGAACAACATCATTCTCCTTCATCATTAATTTGTAAATACATCATCATCAGTATGTGAATATTGAGGCATCCTCATATGGAATATCAGTATGTGAATACTGGACCATCTTCTGGAACATCAGTATGTGAATATTGGATCATCTTCCTCAACATCAGTATGTGAATACTTAATCATATTCTATGAGTACTAGGTCATCTTCTGCAACATTAGTATGTGGATATTGAATCAACTTATTCAACATCAGTATCTGGATAATGAATCATCTTCTACAATATTAGTATGTGGATATTGAATCATCTTCTTCAACATCACTACGTGGATACTGAATCTTTCTTCTGCAATAGCAGTATGTGGATACCGAGTCTTCTTCTACAATATCAGTATGTGGATACCGAGTCTTCTTCTGCAATATCAATATGTGGATATTGAATCATCTTTTTCCATATCATTATGTGAGTATTGAATCATATTCTTCCATATCGGTATGTGAGTATTGAATCATCTTCTTCCATATCAGTATGTGAATATTGAAGCATCTACCTGCAACATCAATATATGAATACTAAAGTGACAACAACAACATAATTAGCATGTTAGTGCTAAAATATCATCATCAACAAATAAATTCTAGATCATTATTTGTAAAATCAGTAAATAAATATTGAAGCAAACCTCATCAACATCAGTATATAAATACTGAAACTACCTCATCATCATCAGTATCAGGATACTGAATCTACTGCATCAATCACCAGTATGAAAATACTGAAACTACCTCATCAACATCAGTATGATAATATTGAATTTGCATCATCAACATCAATATGATAATATTGGACCTGCCCCATCAGTATAGGAATAATGAAACCACCTCTTGAATATTAGTATGAGAATATTGAACCCACCTCATCAGTATAGGAATGCTTAAACCACCTCTTGAACATCAGTATGAAAATATTGAACCTGCCTCATTAGTATAGGAATATTGAAACCACCTCTTTCCCTTTGTCCTTCTAGAGTAGCATCACGGTGGGTTCTCTAGTAGATCCACCCGAGCGTTTGTATAACTTATTAACCCTTTTGGGCCAACAATACTAGTTATACATATGGATCTCTTTGGGGATCAAACAAGCCTTCTCTCTCTTAATAACCATTTCAGTCCAAACAATCATATCCATACATACTAATCCCCCTGGGATCAATAGGCCTCGTCTGACTTACTAACCCTTTCAGACCAACAAGCCTATCTGGACATACCCTACCTTAGACTGAGTTACCACACCACTACAATAGAAAACCTTCTACCTCTTCTTTACTTCCTCTTTCGAGGGAGGTCCTTTCGGACTACAGCAATCATGTCTCAATAGTACGAGACAGAGGCTTAGTCAACAAATATTCCACTTGTTCTTGTATAGGAACATATTTGAACTTAAGAGCTCCCTTCTGCATCTTGTTCTTTATCATTCTTCTCTTGTACATATGCAACTGCATTGTACATCCACAACTTCATCATTTCTTCTCTTGTATATATGCAAATTTATCATATATCAAACTTTATTGTACATCGACAACTTCATCATTATTCTCTTGTAGGTGATTGCATACAATCCTTCCTACAAGTCAAATACATTTGTATGATTAGGAAAAATTCATAACATATTCATAATGACAAATTATTATACATAAATATATATTTCATATAATCATGCAACTATTTCTACTAATACAACATTCATTCATATACGGTAGCTAGATGCCTTCCATTTATACCTACGAATTATTACAAGTGTGCACTACTCCCAGCATGTCAAAAAAAAGGTTTCATTCTATATGAGTAGCAATGGAATGTTGTACAACACCATAAGCCACTTACCCATCCTATTCATATTAGTAGTAAACTGTTCACAAAAGCAAATACTCTAACATTCATAATACACTTCCACAATATAAGAACATATATATGTACACAAATGAACAACTAGATATATAGGAAATGATAATTCAAATACTTATCTTTGTTTATTTGGTGGACTACATCTTGATCTTTGTCTCCTTGCATGAGTTACCAGAGTCTCTAATAACGTGCTCTAATTCATCATCTGATTCTGAGGACCTAAGCTTATCTTTCTCGTGATTGAGAATACTGAGCAAGTCTTCTTACACCACAGATCACATAGAACTATGTTTTGGTGTTGAATCGGTGTTTCCTACAAATGCATCCCTTCTTATCCGATGTTGAAATGTATAAGAGTATGATCTTTGTATTTATTGGTAGAATTCTTCTAGATAAAATTACATATTCCTCATCACTTGAGGAATCTTCCCTTGATTTATTCTCAGTTGCAATATATTCATCCTTGGTTGCACTGAGAGCAACATTGGTCTTATTTCTACAACATGTTGGAGTGTTTTTTATGTTTGTAGCACTATCAACTCAATCAGAGTCATCATATTCCTACAGGAATATCCTCTGGTCTCTCACATATATGAGGCCACATTCAATTTTACCCTTCAGGTACCACACCGCATGCTTTGCCACAACAATGTGAAAACATCTCATCTCTACAAACCAATTGTTCAGCATCATGTTTGTTATCAACAAACCAATATTCTACCTGTAGATTGTGACATCAAATATTTCTAAAGTAGGATCACATATTGACTTCAAGTTTGATGCCATTGGTGTATCCCAACATCTCAAACCTTATCTCAACCACACAATTTCCTTGTCTAAGGAAAATTTACCTCTAATCTTAAGAATCATGTCAATATTATCAAACTTTGAGATCTACCATAGTCACTCCCTCTGAAGTGGGGCACCATCCTTCCTATGCATCTTGTACTCTTTGTATCACGACATTTGAGTGACAACAAGCCTCCTCTACTTCTAATCTTCTGTGTATCCATCTATGTCACCTATCATGGTCACTAGATATCAATATCCTACATCTTGAACTTTATTGTAAGTTTCTCTTACACCCATCTATGAGCTTCTCGTCCTTTGTAGGCTTCTATATTCTACCCTATAGTAAAGTTTGGGATCTCCATCACTCTAGTTGATCCTCAATATCCTCATGAAACTGTATGTTCTATCCAATGGGTGCCTACTAATCTTGTAGGAATCCTTCTGCGCATAGGTGGTTCTCTATAGAGAGTCCCCAAATCCTGGAGGTTGCTCGGTCTGTTCTTCTACTTCGATTACACCAATTGTTTAGAGTAATATTCATCACTGAAGAGGTGTCTTTGGTATTTAGAGAAATGTCTCACCATGATAGACTCCCTCTTTCTGAGAGAAACCAAAAACCTTGCTTTGTATCTCTTGATACTTCCATCTATTGTATGCTTGATCTTATAGATCTACTTGGAATATGTTACAAAAATTCCCCTCAAGTCTTCAAACATCACTCTACATGATCAACTGGTACTTCTTGATGATCTCATCCTTCCATTCTTTCTTCTTGGAAAATTCTTTCACAAGGTTTCGTTTCTCATCACAAATGAAACATTTGAACTGTGAGAGGTCCTTCTTCTTAGGTCCTCTTATTCTTGCGAAAATGTTCTTCCTTCTTGTTTTATTTCTTCTTGGCATGAGTTGTTAGGGATTTATTGTCATATTCATCCATCTCTCATTATTTTTCTATCAATCAAGCTTCTTCTTACTTGCATTCCTCCATCATTGAGATTCCCTATAGAACAAATCCCTTGAATGAAATATTTCCATGACCTTCATATATTATTCAAGGTTGTAATCTATGCTTCTGCTTCTTCGATGTTGTCTCCAATGGATTCTAGTTTCTCCTTGATTTGAGAGATTCTTGTGAAGTAATATTGAATGCTTTCTAACATTTTCATCTTCACATCCTTGAGTTGAAATCTCAAGGTCATCTTCATGTTGATATTATTTACTTCATACAAGCTGGACATTGCATCGAACATATCGTTGGGAGTCTTCAAGGATGATACATGTGAGATCCAATGGAGAAAAAAATAATACTCTTGGATTTTATTAAGTCCTTCTTATGCTTTGTCTTCATCTCCCTCTAGATTTGGAGCTTCTTCTTTGATATAGTTTTCCAAGTCATGCTTCTTCAAGTATGAGAAGAACTCTATAATTCCATGCTCAAAAGTCCTTGGGTCCTTCAAGATTTTCCTCAAGATTGGTATCGTTTGCCATCATGATAAAATCGAGAACCTAAAATGGAAGTAGAGAGGATAGAACTTACCAATGAGATTGCTTCAACTTAATGCTTGCTTGAATTTTTTTATGGAAAACTACTTCTAGTGGACCTAGAGTTTGACAGAAAAAACCCTAATTTTTTAGCATGTATATTTCATATCTGATTGGATAGAAAGATGTGCAACCTCAAGGCGAGTTGAGTAGCATACTCATTTTCCCAAAACTGTGGACAAAACTGCAAAATATCTTATGCCCTAGTTTTCCCCGACAATAGTGTTAGGTCAAAAATTGAAAATCCACAAAATGAGAAACGTATTACTAGAAATATGTGCCCTCTTAGGGAGAGTTCTATAGTCCTCCTTTTTCAACGGTGGAGGAAGTGCACAGAACATGAAGCCCTAGTTTCCTCTAATTTATCTATAGAATTGTCTGATATTGATTCTATTATATCTCTGAAATTCTTGATCCTCAAGGTCTGAAACTTCATGACGAGATAGCCTAATATGTATTATTTACAACCCCACGGGTTAGAGAAGAATTGGATTCACCAATTGGAACTTATGTTAATTTTCCCAAGGTGACTTGTTTGAGTACTAGTTCAGTATAGAGAACTTGTATGGACTACCATGTGTCATTGTTTCAACTTCGAGGTCTGAAACTCACACCATAGAAACTATTGTCCATGCCCTATCTAAAACATATTGAAAATTTTGACTTGGACCTTCCTAAAGATATAGAAATTATCCCTAAGTCACATGTTTAAGGCTGAATTATGGAAGAAGCTGGAACCCTGATTATCATATCTCCTAAATTATAGCGAATATGAGGTTGAAACTAGCACACGAGGTACATAAATATTTCATATTCAGCTACCTGTAAAAATTTTAGAGCCTGATCCTTTCCAAACTAAATTTATAGTGAAAATTCCAAGGTGACTAGATTTTTCCTTCTAGGGTTTTTCAAGCATGAAACCCTAATCTCCAATAGCTACAGTTGTAGTAGTGTTTTGGATGTACAAAGACTTCTTTCAGGGTGGATGTGGTACCATGTTATAATTTTAATGGTTATACAAGATCTAAAAACATTTAGCCTCATAACATCATAACCATAAGCAAAGGATCACTGAAAGAAAGAAAAGCACAACCACGCAAAAGAACACGGAGATTTATCCTCGGAAACCCTCATGGGGGAGAAAAAACAGCAAAACTTCCTCAATATAGAATTCAACCAAGTACAATGTGTTAGCACCTGTGCTAAATTTTAAATATTTTTACTGATGGGTTAGCACTATTTTGGGATAAGTAGTTGATAGGGGATTAGGCCATTGAAAGGAGGAATAATGTCTGAAAAGTTATTATCATAGGACCTTGAAGGAGGTTAATAAAGTTCTGCAAGTATTTTGAGGGGTTATTCCTAGGTTGGAAATGCAAAGTAAATGTGAAAATTTATAGATTTTGGCCTTGCATATGTGTGTAGGTGAAAAAATCCGTTCCAGGTTATATAGTGACAAGGATGATAGGTCTGCATGCATAATCACAGAAGATTAATGGCTGAAAGAATATTTCGCCAAGATAATATGTGAGGGATTAAGGGATTTTGGTAAAGGCAAAGACAAGTTAACTCGCATGGAAAAACTAGTCATGGGATGGATAGAGGAAGATAGATCCACCATGGAAATTAATTCCACAATGTCGACCCGCACAAACGAAGGGACTTCTCCAAATTTGTGCAATTATTTAAAGAGATGCATGTGTCGATGGAGGAGATCTGATTGGGGATCATATCTACGACGGAGAACGATTCTACAAATCCAACTTGCACACCGTAAGAAAATTTTGGAATCTAAAGAATCGAGTAGAGGTCACAAATTTCAATGGCCTAGATCATCCTTGGCCTCGGATCCACGGCGGAGAGGATTCCGCCGATCCAACTTGCACCCCGTGAGCAGCTTTTGGAATATGCGGAATCGGGTAGAGGCCGCAGATTTTAACGACCTAAATCATCCTTGGCCTCATATCCATGGTGGAGAGGGATTCCGTCGATCCAACTTGTGCACCACGATCAGCTTTTGGAATCCACAGAATCAGGTATAGGCCACAGCTTTCAATGTCCTACATCGGCCTTGGCCTTAGATCCACGGCGAAAAGGGATTCCGTCGATCCAACTTGTGCACTGCAATGAACTTTGGAAGTCCGTGGAATCGAGTATGGGATACATGTTCCAACGACCCAGATCTACGAGTGGCCCAAATCTATGTTTGACGTGGATTTCACATCCAAAACATGCATGAGGGATAAAATAGTTCGGGAATGCGAAATCTTGGAGACCCCACACTTTGGACGGCCTATATCGTGGCATAGTTTTGATCTATGGCTAGAAATGATTTCGCAAGCCAAAGGTGCAAGGAGGAAGAATATAGGTTCATGAGCGAAATGGAGATGAACCGTGGGTAAATTCAATGATGCAGATTTCATCTGCAAGAGTAAAACTGTTGGAGGTTCTATGAAACATCATTTTCAATCAAGAAAAGCCTGCGTCCCAGACACCGCATTGCCATTTTTAATCCAACGTGCGTATTATTCCATATTTCTTGTTTTATATATAAATCATGGCGAATGTGCCACCTTAAAGTTGTTAGGATTTGCAATGATGATTCGAGATTGATTGCCATTTTTTGTAACTAAATTTGGATATGTTTCGAGGTTGGTCTCGGGAGATGATGACACTATAAAGGTAACCTAAATAGAGGAAGAAAGGGTTGGAACCTTCATTCAGAAACCTTCCGCTCTTGGTTTTTGTAGCTCTGTCATTTTCTTGGAAGCATTAATGGGAAACTATGGAGAACCTCCTGCAATAAATAATGAGAATACACGATATAAAAGAAATATTGGAGCACAAAAGACATTTTATTGATCACGGGCCACCTCGAGGGGACAGCCTCCTTTGAGCAAGCTCAATACAAAATAACTCTTGGATGCTTTCATTAGCCTCAACACATACTTATATACTAAGTCTAATCTAAACAACTATTACCCCCCATGAATGTGGGATAATGCAACATAATAACTAGACAACTTAACAACTATTACTTACTCCCCATGAATGTGGGATAATACAACATACTAATGGGACGACTTACAAAGCATATGCATCTGATAAAATATACTAACAAAATAAAGAGGAGGGTTGACATCGGTTCTTAACATCCCCTCCCTATTGAAAAAAATCTTTGTCCTCAAAGCTTTAGATGTGGAAACTGTTGCTGAATCTGAAGGAGTGGTTCCCATGTAGCATCCTCTGGTTGCATGTTGTGCCACTGAATTAAGAACTCTGTGATGGACCAAGAGCGAAGCGGACAAGTGTGCATATTGAGGATGGTCGTCAGATCTGAAATGATGGATCCTTCATTATCTCGTTCTAGTAAAACAATTTGTGCTCTAATGTTGGTGCCAATCACTTGTTGAATGCGAGAAGAAGGAGGAAGTGTCAATTTATAAGCAACAGACCCAATATTCTGAAGAACTATATATGGACGAGAGATCTTTGTAGTGAGCGTTTGATTCCCGTTGAGTTTCAAGGAGGATTGCTTGTAAGGCTACAGACGAAAAAAAAACCATGTCACTGACTTGAAAAGTGCGCTCAGAACGGTGCTGATCGGCTTGGTGTTTCATGCGGGTTCTGGCCATGTGAAGATTGTCCTGCAAAAGGTGAAGAATCTGATGTCGGTTTCGAAGAACCATGTCAATGGCCTAAACTGGTGAACTGCTGGGGGTGTATGGAAGGAGTACTGGAGGTTTGTGACCATAAACTGCTTCATATGGAGTCATTTGAGATGCAGTATCGTAGGAAGTATTGTACCACCATTCAACGAGAGGGGGCCGCTTTTCCCACAGATGTTGTTCTTCAGAGGTGAAACAACGAAGATAAGTTTCCCAATAGTTGTTGATGACTTCATTCAGACCATCTATTGGTGGGTGATAAACTGAACTCATATTCAGTTTGGTGTCAGTAAGGAGAAAATGACTTGTGAAAGGTGCATTGTGGTCTAAGACAATGGAAGAAGGGATGTCATGAAGAAGGAATATCTTGTCCATGAAAATTTGTGCAATTGAGGAGGTGTTATATGGAGGTCTGAGAGCACAAAAATGATGATATTTGGAGAGTCGATCAACCACAACCAATATTACGGTCTTCCCTCCATATTTAGGGAGCCCTTGAATGAAATCCATTGAAATATATTTCCAAATCCTTGTAGGGATGGGAAAAGGTTCTAGCAATCTGGAAAGGAGTGTAGTTTCACCTTGGTGGCACTGACAAGGAGCACATTCAAAAACCATCTATTGAATTTCTCGTTTCATTCCCTTCCAAAAGAAGTGACATCGTGCCCTCTCATATGTTTTCATGAACCTAGAGTGCCCTGCCGATGGAGAAGCATGGAATTCATAAAAGACTGCATGTTTAATATCTATGCTCTGGGGAAGCACCAGACGACCCTTGTATCTCAAAGAAGAGCCATCCCAAGAGAAATGTGGTACCACAGAAGGGTTACTTTCCAATGGTTGGATGATTTCAGATAATGAGGAGTCATTGACATAACCTTGTTGAACAAAGTGTAACCAAGTTGAAAGAGGAAGAGAAATAACTGAAAGAGAAACATGGGCATCAAATGTGTGGAAAAGAGCATTCACCACAAGATTGTCTCGAGCCTTTCTTATAGTCATAATCCCTGAGTTTGCTAACCCATTTCTATTGTGTTGGGGATGAGACCCGTTGTTCTAGGAAATATTTCAAACTCTAGTGATCCGTCTTGATGCCAAAATGATTCTCTAAGAGGGATGGCCACCACTTTTGTACTGTGTGCAAAATAGTCATCATTTCCTTCTCATATGTAGAGGTGGATAAATTCTTTCCAGAAGGGGATTTTTTCGTGAATGCAATGGGATGTTCATCTTGAAAGAGGGCAACCCCAAGTCCATTATCATAAGCAACACTCTCAAGAGTGAAGAGCTTGGAAAAATCAGGCATCTGAAGGGTGCATCGGAATGAAAGATCCAAGGGAGTAGTTGAGACTGCTAAAGGTTGCATCCGAATAAAATGGATTTGAGCGATGACACCATGTGAATTCATCTTAAGGAGATTTTCCATGTGATGGGAACTGATGATGCTGAGAGAACCTGGTTGTAAGCCATTGAATGTGCGTTTGTTCCCATTGACTGAATATTGCAGCCACGGTTCAACAAAATCCCATAAGATGGGTCCAAGTGTGTGTAACCATTGAGTTCCCAAAATCACATCACAACCTCTTAGAGGCATGAAAAACATGTTAGAGCGCAAGTTATAATCTCCAATAGAGATACACACATTGTGACACTTTTCTTTGCAAGGTAAGGTGCTCCCATTGGCAACCATGACTTGAAAGATGGAGCAAGGATGGACAAAAATATCAGCTTGTTTGGAAATCTGAGGGTCAATGAAGTTATGGGTGATACCATAATCAATGAGTATTGTAAGAGGAATCTTCTTGAAGAAACCCTTGACCTGCATGGTTTGTGGGGCAGTGATTCCGACTAATGCATGGAGAGATATCTCTGGGTGTTGATCATGAGAATGAGGGTCAACAGGCGGTTGCTGAATGTTGACCTGATCGTCTACTGGATCCTGAGCAGCTTCACGAATTTCAATTGCAGGCAGAGAAACCACATTCAAGAGGTAGAGCTTTTGTTCAGTGCATTGATGTCCCCGGGTGAATTTCCCATCACAATTATAACAAAGTATTTTTTCCCTACGTGCCCGCATCTCGGCTTTAGAAAAATGCTTGATAGGAGTGGGTCTAGGAGTTGGAGGGATTGGATGTCTTTGGGAAACCATATTGCCGAATGGAACAAAAGTGGATTTGGGGCATTGCTGAGCCCTGATCTTGTCCTCTGTCAACTTAGCCAACCCTAGGATTTCCATCATTGTGTTTGGACAGAACATGTTAACCTCATATCGAATTGTATCATTAAGACCACTGATAAAACAACTCCTGTAGAATGCATCAGAAAATCCTTCTATGTGCTTAACTAATTTCTCAAATTCTGTATGATACTCTCTCATAGTGCCAGTCTAGCGAAGTTTGGTGAGTGCTCCTGTGAATTCATCAAAACCACTAGGGCCAAATCGGTGCAAAAGGAGTTGGACATTTTTTTCCATTGGGGCTCTTCATGATCCTTGATGTACCAACAGAACCATTGAACGGATTCACGTTCCAAATGAAATGATGCAAGTGGGACTTTGGTGACATCAAAAGTGTTATGCATATTAAAGTATTGTTCTGCCTTGTGTATCCATCCACTTGGATCATCACCATTGAAGTGAGGGAATTCAATCTTCGGCCCACAAAAGTTGTTGGAAGCAGAGAATGCAGTGCCGGCAGAAGACTCAGGCTGTTGTCGGTTGCTCATGGCTGAATACTGAAGATGGAAGTCGAGAAATCTTTGATCCAGATCTTTGAGTTTGGTCTTGAGGGTGACAAGTTCTTCTTCCATTTATCTATTTGCTCCTGCGCGGGTGACAACCATAAGCAAGTTTTTTTTTTTTTTCGAAAATGGGTGGAAAAACAAAAACAAAGAGGATTTTAGAAAAGGAAAATTTTGAGTTGGGAAAAATGTGAGTGGGTAACTAGGTTGTGGACACTTTCTAAGGGACAGGGAAACAAAAAATGTGAAGTTCAGAAGCAAGGTGAAAAAAGGAGATGGAATTTCGGGCTTTGGGAAGTGGACTTGGGATAGGGTCCTCAATGAATGAAATATGTAGAGTGGAATGACAGGGGTTACAGTGAATTTTCAAGGGAAATGGAGCTAAATCAAGGAATATATGGCTGAAAAACTTTTTTTTTTCTTTTTTCTTTTTTCCTGAAGAAATGATCTGTGGCGGTGCTAGAAAGCTGTGCTTTATCAACTTGAATTGGAGTAAATGATTTGTGACAAGTCTGGAATTCTGCGTGTTATCCACTGTAAATAGATATGGACCCCAGGTATATTCGGCTTCCTAATGGTTCAAAGGTAGTCACTCGGCCACCAAGGCTATTTCAGGCTTGAGTATTGGAGTAGTACCCCTCACTTCACGGCACAGGTAAAACTGTTAATCGCTTGGGAAAAAACGACATCTCTTTGGTTTTCCTCACGGATGGGAATCTAGTCAATCTGGTGGGGGTCATTGCCCTTTTCGCTTGGCAGGTCCTCTAAATGGCCAGCTACTTCGGGGTTCATGTGGTACTCCTCACAATGAGTTTTAGGGCTATGACCAAGTACTTCCCACAGTTAAGCGGATAGGGTTTATTCCCTGATGCAAATGAAAAATACCGCTGCAAGAAGAAGAACTACTGCAATAATCACAGTGCTAGAAAAAATGTGACAGAAATTCCACCCAATGCTCAAAAACCCGTAATTAGACCTAGGGTTTTGAGATGAAAACTTTTAAAATGAGCATAACCCTATCTATATTGCTCAGAATTGCTATTATAGCCTATTTCTGGAACTGAAACAACCACTCTACTTCTACCCACGAAATCAGAATAGAAATCTGGACATCCAGTCAAAATATTTCCGCTCTGCAATTTCCGCGCCCGTCACCGAAATTCTGAAAAAATGTTGATTTTAAATCCGCGATATCTCCACTTTTAGAACTCCAAATGAGATGATTTTTTTTTTAAACTACATATTTTTGAAAGAGAAATTCAGATATGTAACCTATTTCTTTTGATTATATATATAAAGTTTCATAAATTGATCTAAAAGTCGCCGGCCAATTTTGCCCTTTTATTTTTTTAAAGAAAACAAAATTTCCCACTTGTGCCAAGGAAAGTGCTCTGATACTAGATGTGGAGAACCTCCTACAATAAAAAATGAGAATGCATGATATAAAAGAAATCTGTGAGCACAAAAGATATTTTATTGATCGTGGGCCACTTCGAGGGGGCAACCTCCTTTGAGCAAGCTTAGTACAAAATAACTCTTGTATGCTTTCATTAGCCTCAACACATACTTATATACTAAGTCTAATCTAAACAACTATTACCCCCCATGAATGTGGGATAATGCAACATAATAACTAGACAACTTAACAACTATTACTCACTCCCTATGAATGTGGGATAATACAACATACTGATGGGACGACTTACAAAGCATATGCGTCCGATAAAATATACTAACATAATAAAGAGGAGGGTTGACATGGGTTCTTAACAGAAACATCTTCTGAGTTTTCTAAGATTCATCAAGTTGTTCCATGTTTAGTTTTCGTAAGTTTCTGCTAATGCTTTCTAGTTGTATGTGAGAAATTCACTTCATTAACCGCTCCTTGCATCAAATATTGCATTTGTGATGTGCTCATGATGATTGTCATAGAATTCACCCTCTGTTAGGTGCTTTGTTTTTAGTTATTAGCCTTTATTGTAGTTTCTTCTAAATGTGGTGCAAGAGATTCATCCATAGATAGATGTGTCTTACTTCATTGGGCTCTTTCCCCTTCCTCCTACCACCACTTAAAGATATTTGACTGAATATAACAACCATGTTGCCTCAGATTTCATAAGAGAATCACTACTCATTATTATTGTAAGATCCTTGAAGATTTTCAGGCTGTGATTCCATTTCCCAATGGTACTTCTTGTTTTTTTGTCTCGCCATCTTTGACTTTACAAATATCTTGTTCTCATAAAATATCTAGCCTTCTGAACACTTGCTTAAAGCCATATGTGTATGTGAATTTTCTTGTGACAAAGAGAGAACCCTCTCTGGTTGTATAGGCTAGAATACAGTCTAAAGATTGGTTTGAAATGGTTAACCCAGTGATTTTCTACCACAACCATAGAAAAATTATTGGGTGATAACATCTTGGCGTCATTATCGAGGAATAATCACTATTATCTCCTTGGGAAAATGACATTGTCCTAGTTATATGACCTGGTCGAGTAATCGGTCCTATACACATACTAAATATACATGCTCTGGCGACTCCACTCAAAAATTTTGGAAGGTGACTCCACTGGGAAATATTGGCGGCCAGAAGGACCAATACGAAGAGAAATCCTGATGTTGAGGCATTTCAAGAAATTTTTGGTCCAGAGAGCCTGATTCAAAAAGCAAATAAGCTGCAAAGATTAGACAGAACTTTTGTTTTACCTACTGAAAGTGTTGTTTCCATTAATGATATATATGAGCATTGTGGTGAGGAATTACAACTGGTTATCCCCAAAACTAAGTCTAAGTCCAGCCTATCTAAAGTAATCTTGTACACCTCCGCGTTTGAATTCTCACATACATCCTGGTCGCCCGAGATCTCCGAGTCTCTGGGTGGGAATTTTCAATCCTTGTCTTACCTATATTGCCCTATACTCACCTCTGAATTAGCCCTTTTAAATTCTACTACCATAAGATAGTATGTTGCCTCATATTTGTCTCCCACTTCTTTCAAGCTAAATCAACCTTCATCTTACAACCTCACAACTCCTCACATTTCTACAGTTCCTCAAAGCACATCAATCTTCGTTGCATCGGCCACAATCCCTCTTGGAAACTCTGATCTAATCCCAAGAATGGAAAATAGATTTTCTCGTATTCTCCTTCATGTTTCTCTTCATGACCTCCCTCCAGGATACTCCTAAAGGCTCAAACAATTTAACGAGGAAAGCGGGTATTCAGCTAAGGAACACTTGGAATGGTTCTCAAACTGGGTAGACCTTGAGGAAGTAGACCATCATGATGTTAAGGTTAGACTATTTTCCCAGACCCTGGCTGGAGAAGAAATAAAATGGTACATAAACCTCCCAGACGACTCTATTCTAAGTTATCATCGCTTTGAAGATTATTTTAAGGAAAAATGGGTAGACAAGAAGCACCCTAAGCAATATCTCTCTCAGTGCCATTCCATGAGGAGGAGGGAGTGTGAATCAGTCCAATATTTTTCTGACAGGTTTATGAAGGTATGCAATGCCATTGCTGCCCAGTTCAAACCTCCCATTGGTTCTGCCCAACTCCAATATGTCGAAGCTTTCGATAGTGATTTTACCTTGTGGCTAAGTGAAAGGAGATCAGCCTCCTTAGCAGATATGATGAAAGACACCATAGAGGTAGAGGTAAACCTGACTGCTGCAAGAAAGAAGAAAAGGGACGAGGGAGAATGGAGAAGAGAGGAGGGAGAATGGAGAAGAGATGAAGGAGAAAGAGGAGAGAGAAGAAAAGATAAAAAATTAGAACAACCCTCTACCTCTAGCTCACAAGAGGCCAGGATGGATACAATGATGAGAGCCATGGAGAGGTTGATGGAGAGACTCTCTGTGGATGGTATACCACTTCCCAAGGAAAATCAAGAGCAGTAAAATAGAAATCAAAATGCTAGAAGGCCACAAATTCTCCATAACATGCAAAGAGACAAGCGAAACCCTCCCGAACCACCTGTCGGGCCTCCATTTCAAGAAAATTATGTGGAACAGGATGGTGAAAATCAAGATGAGGACGAGTTCCATCAGTTGGACACTGACTCTTCCTCCACCTTTTTAACCAAAGAAGAACATGATAATGCTTGTTTAGAAATGGTAGAGATGCCCCCAGAAGAGATAGAGGATTTCAGGAGAGGATATCAACTTGTTGTCCTGAATGTGCAGAGAAATATTGGCCTTAGAAGCAGCTATGTCCCTGTCATGAGAAATAAAGATGTAGGAAACAAGGCCTCTACAAGTAAATCTAAAAATGACACACCCCCTAAGGATAGCTCAAAAAATGTGACAGATCCCAAAGGGAAGGAAAGGAAAGAAGATAATCCACGAAGCTATGATCAGGGACAAACTTCTCTCAGCCTAAAAGCCAAAATTTATACTATCAAAATCTATGTCCCTCTTACTAAATTATTGAAAAACTATGAATATCATTCCAAAATTGCCATAGAATTGAAGCCCCCAGGGGAAATATCTGCTATATCAAATTCCCTGAATCTTCAAGATTATAGGCCCACCATCCTATTTGGACCCCATGTAGATGATCCTTCTGATGAAGAAGTTCCCCCTTTCTATGTTAGTATGAACATCCATAACGCCATCCTACACAATGCCATGCTAGATTTAAGAGATTCCCACAATCTGATGCCCAAGAGAATCATGGATGAACTGGGATTGGAAGTGACCAGACCATACAAAGACCTCTTTTCTTTTGATTCTAATAAAGTCAAGTGATTGGGATTGATCAAATATTTGGCCATTTCTTTAGCCTAGATCACTGCCAAAAACCTTGTCATGGATGTAGTTGTGGCTGACATCCCTCCGAAGTTTGGAATGTTGTTGTCAAGATCTTGGGCAGCCAAAATCAAAGGTGCTCCCCAAATGGACATTTCCTATGCCACCATACGGTGTCTTTAGGGTACAGAGAAGGATTATAAAAGAGAAAAATTTGGCATACATGATGACCAATGCTGAGAGACAACACAATCACCCCATATATTCGTTGAACACAGAGCTGGGATCTACTATTTTATACACAAAAGGAGGAAAAGAAATTACCAGTTCACAAAATGTTTCCTATGTGGCTACTCTAGAAGAACTGGATGGAGTGTGGAATGTAAGGTTTGATGAGGCATCATGTAGAGAAGGCGTGGGAGCTGGAGTTTGGGTGAAACCCCCAGGAGGCAGAGCTTTAAATTACTCCTACAAACTTGCCTTCGATTGCACAAATAACAAGGCATATTATGAGGCTATGATGTTAGTGATTCATATCTTGAAGGAGTTCCAGGTCAGGAGGTTGGTGATACATGGGGAGTCCGAGCTGGTAATCAAACAAATAACAGGCGAATATCAGGCCAGACACCCTAGAATGAAAAGCTACAGGAATGTTTCCCAGGACCTGATAGAATGTTTTGAAGAATGCAATTTTAATCTGGTCCCCAGATTACAAAATTGTATAGTTGATTTCCTGGCCACTTCTGTTGTTGTTTTCAAGGTACCCATGCACCCTAGTGGAAAATACGAAGCTAAAGTTAGGCATAGACATTTTGTCCTGGATAACATTAAGAGTTGGCAAGTCTTTGAAGACAACAAGCAAATCCAGAAGTTCCTCACTCTCGCTGGGGAGTTTGATGGAATTACTATTGATGAAGAAAATGGGCTTCTAGAGGAGGCTACTCTCACTCAAGAACCTTTGCAAAGACAGATTGTTGCTCCCAAAGAAATTCCACAAGATGAGGGTGTTATTCCTATTGAAGGTGTAGTGGCGACAAAAATGACGAAGCTTGGGAGCCAAAGTTGCAGGAGGCTAAAGGACAACAAGCATATATGAACAATCTCTTTGGCAAGGAAATCCTCCAGCTCAAAGGTAACTCCATCCCCAGAGGCTTAGTCCCTTTAGAAAAACTCTTTGATCCAAATGATGTTGCTAAAGAGCCTGAGCTGGTCCCAAGTTGTGAAGATGTTGAATATGTAAATATTGGGACTGAAGACCATCCCAAGGTCATAAAAATAGAAAGAACCCTCTCACCTGAGGCCAAGAAAAAGTACATCTCACTGATGAAAGAACACTCGGATTTTTTTTCTTGCAGTTATAGTGATCTCAAGACTTATGACACACATATAATCCAGCACACTATACCAATAAAAAAAGATGAGATGTGTTTCAAGCAAAAGTTGAGAAGGATGAACCCCAAGTTGTTACCCCTAGTGGTAAAGGAGATCAAGAAATTATTTGAGGCCAAAATCATTGTGGCCCTCATATTTTCACGCTGGGTGGCGAATCTGATCCCGGTTAGGAAGAAGAACGGGTAGATATGGATATGCATTGACTTCAGGAACTTGAACAAAGTTTCTTTGAAGGATCATTAGTCCCTTCCTAAAATGGACCATATTTTGCAGAGGGTAGTGGGTTCCCAAAGGATCTCCACTATGGATGGCTTCTCAAGCTATAATCAGATCGTGGTGCACCCAGCAGACCAGGAGAAGACAGCTTTCACCACAGCCTGGGGAACATTCATGTATGCAAAGATGTTGTTTGGACTAATGAATGCAAGGGCAACTTTCCAGTGGGCCATGGACATAGCTTTCACAGACGAAAAAGATAAGATCTTGGTCATCTATTTGGATGACATCACTATCTTTTCACAGTCCGATGAGGAACACGTTGCACACCTGTTGAGAATTTTTTGAAAGTGCAGAAAATTCGACATCTCTCTGAATCCAAAGAAGTCATTCTTTCCCATGAAGGAAGGGAAGCTGTTGGGGCACATAATTTCTCAGGAAGGCATCAGGATTGATCCAAAGAGGTTTGAGGTGATCCGCAAAATTGAGCTACCTCGAAATAAATTTGAGGTTTAATCTTTTATGGGGAAGGTAAATTTTCTGAGAATATTCATTGCTTCCTTCGTCGAAATAGTGAGATATATAACCAACATGCTGGGAAAGGACAAAGAAATCAAGTGGACACCTGAAGCAAAACAGTCCTTTGAGGATATCAAGAAGACTATCTCTGAAGCACATGTACTTGCAAGCCCTGATTTTCCTAAATATTTCCTTATATTTTCATTTTCCTCAAAGCACACAGTGGCAGGGGTATTTATATAGAAGAATCATGAGGGCCATGAGCATCCCATTGCTTTTATAACAAAACCCTGAGATATTTTCCTCTAAAATACAACATCTTGGACAAGCAGGCTTATGCCCTGGTGCATGCCTTAAAGGAGTTTCGAGTGTACATCATGTATTCTCGCATTATTTCCCATGTTCCCACCACCACTATGAAGGATATCCTAACCCAACCAAACCCTGAGGGTAGGAGAGGAAAATGGATAGCAATCCTTACTGAGTATGATCTGGATATCAAGCCCACAAAATTGATCAAAGGCTAGGGACTAGCCAAGCTCATGGCACAATCCAATTGTGATGCTCTCATCTTACACATGATTGTTGAATAATCAGCAGAAGAGAAAGATCCTAAGGGACAACCAGATCCCCTAGTAGCTGAGCATTTCCTATCATCCCCATGGTACACTGATATCATCTTTGTGTTACAACATTTGCAAGCCCCACAGGGTATGGAAGTTCATTGAATAATTCCATGGAGGATAATGTGGAGGCCATCACTATTGGAAGCCCATTGTGAACAAGATCATGAGGGCAGGGTTTTATTGGCCCACTATCTTCTCCGATACTCACAAGAAATTTGTTGTTTGCCACAAATGTTAGATCTTTGAAGGAAGGAGGAAGCTTCTACCATTGCCTCTGAATTAAATACACGTTGAGGCCCCTTTCCAACAATGGGGATTGGATTTTATTGGAAAAATAAACCCATCTTCCTCAAGAAAACACAGGTTGATCCTCACTCCCACTGACTATTTCACTAAACAGATCGAAGTCGTCCCCACAAGAAAATCCACCGAGACAGTAATTATGTAGTTTCAAGAGGAGCATATCATGTCGATATTTGGGGTTCCCAGGAAGATAATCACTGGAAATTCTCTTGCATTCAAGTCAAAGAATATGGTGGAATTTTGCTTCAAATATCACATACAGTTGGGACATTCCACAACCTACTATCCGAAGGGAAATGGGCTAGAATAATCTTCAAATAAGAGCCTCATGAGAATCATTAAAAAGTTGTTGCAAGATAATAAGAAGGCTTGACACATTATATGGACTCATGCTTTGTGTCTTGACAAAATCAGTGTAAATAAATCCATTGGCACCTCACCATTCCAGATGGTTTATGGTTTTGAGGTAATTTTTCCTAGTTCCCTGAGCTTTCCAGTGATGAAATTGCTACAAGAAGAGGAAACTAAAACACATCCAACTCAGAAGATGATGTATCAGTTGATTGAACTGTAGCAACAAATGGAGCAATTGTTTGACAGAACTCAGAAATTTCAGGAGAAAATGAAAGAGATCTTTGACAAGAGGACGAAGCCTGATGATTTCCAGTTGGAAGATGTAGTTTTTTTATGGGATATACATGAGGAGAAAGGGAACCATGGTAAGTTTGATCACCTGTGGAAGGGCCCTTATAAGATTTCAACTTTCATAGGAAAAAATGCCTACATATTGGAAGAGATGGAGGGAGATCTAGTATATGTAGCCCCTATAAATGGGAGGCTCCTCAAGCATTATTTTCTACAAAGTAAGTCCAGTTCCCATGACATTGTATATGCCATTTCTTTTTTTTGATACTGCATGTGTGGATGGACCTCTGACATACTTAAAGCCCGAGGTGAAGGCAGTAAGGTCTCCAAGATGAGCTGTCATTTTGTTTTTCTTTTCAGATAAATTTGAAGTTACAAGTGGTAGAACAAGTTTTGAGGGTTGTAGGACAGCTTAGGACCAATCCAATGGATCAAACACTTGGTCTATAGAGTTCTTTGCTATCTCACAGGGAGGATAGCATCCCCTAGTTGGAGTCGTTGTTATCACCTATGCAAAATTTTAAATATTTTTACTGATGGGTTAGCACTATTTTGGGCTAAGTAGTTGGAAGGAGATTAGCCCAGTGAAAGGAGGAAGAAGGCCTGAAAATTGTTTATCATAGGACCTTGAAGGAGGTTAATAAAGTTCTGCGGGTATTTTGAGGGGTTATTCCTAGGTTGGAAATGCAAAGTAATTGGGAAAATTTATAGATTTGGGCCTTGCATATGTGTGTAAGTGAAAAAATATGTTCCAGGTTATATAGTGACAAGGATCAAGGTTTTGCATGCATAATCGAAGAAGATCAATGCTTGAAAGAATATTTCACCAATATAAGATGCGCAGGTTGAGGGATTTTGGTAATGGCAGAGACAGGTTAACTCGCATGGCAAAAATAGTTGTAGAATGGATAGAGGAAGATAGATGCATAGTGGAAATTAATTCCGCCATGTTGACCCGCACGTACGAAGGGACTTCTCCAAATTTGTGGAATTGTTTAAAGAGATGCATGTGTCAATGGAGGAGATCTGATCGGGGATCATATCTATGGCGGAGAAGGATTCCGCAAATCCAACTTGAACACCGCGAGCAACTTTTGGAATCCATGAAATCAGGTAGAGGCCGTAGCTTTCAATGGCCTAGATCATCCTTGGCCATAGATCGACAAGAGAGAGGGATTCTGTCGATCCAAATTGCACCCCGAGAGAAGCTTTTGGAATCCCCGATATCGGGTAGAGGATACATCTTTTAATAGCCTAGATCAGCCTTGACCTCAGATCGACGACGAAGAGGGATTTCGCCGATCCAACTTGCGCACCGCGATCATATTTTGGAATCCGCGGAATCTAGTAGAGATCGCAGCTTTCAACGGCCTAGATCAACCTTGGTCTCATATCCACGACAAAGAGGGATTTCATCGATCCAACTTACGCTATATGATCAAATTTGGAAGTCTGTGGAATCGGGTATGGGCTACATGTTCTAAGGATACATCAATTTTAAATAAAGAAAACAAATTCAATTCGTCAAACCATGAGTCAGTATCAGCTGGGATATATAAAACCCCGTTGGCATGCACAGACAACTCAGCATAAGTTTTATCTTGTGCTTGTAAAGTCCTTGGCCTCGAACAATGGTGGCTGGTTTCAATTCCAGATCGTACTCCTGAATATCGGTCATCCAGTTTCCTCTTTTGCTGCCAAGTTTATTTTATGCATTAATTTTCAATAAAGAAAACAAATCAGCCTCTATGAAGTGCTTGTAAAAATGCCCATCAGCACTTAAATTGCTTGTAAGTGACCTCCAAGGTGCAATAAAATGGCTGTAATGACTGTGAACAGGGAGATCAACAAGAAAATGAGTCTTTATCAAGTAAACTAAAACTGTATGTAAGTGATATCCAAGTTGAAGCAAAATGGGCTGATGAACAGGAAGTATCATATGCCTCAAGCTTTCTGTTTCTTTTAATCTTTTACAAATTTCTGTGGCTTTTTTTTTAAACAAATCTGTCTCAAATCTGAAGTGTCAATGAGAGATATGAAAAATAGTATGTGTGGATCTCAAACTTTAGTACCATACCAACTTTTTCGAGTGTTTGAAGAATTCTGTTCCAATCATAATAGATAATTTTAGTACAAATACCGATAAGAATAAGATCACATACTAAAAAATTCAATAAAGACAAAACTGAAGTAAACTTCTTATATATAATAACTTTAATTAAACATACACTAATATAATATAAATAAACGGTATATCTATATAATAAAGTTAAATATATATAATATCATTAAATATTAAACATAAAAATAAAATAAAAATATTTATTTTTAAACATTATTTATAACTAAAATTACTATTTAAAAAACAAAATATATCTATATAGTAAAGTTAAATATATATAATACCACTAAATATTAAACATAAAAAAATCATTTATTTATTTTTAAACAGTGTTTATAACTAAAATTACTATTTAAAAAACAAAAGATAATGAATCTAGTAAGAAAGGAGCCTCTTAATTATATGTAATTATTTAACAAGGGAGAATTTTTTACCACTAATAAGTAGTACAAGAAATTAAATGATAATTATTCTATAATGTTTAAATAATTAAATTTTGGTTTATATTAGAAAAATTTAAAATTGTTCAGAATTTCCATACAAGAAATATCAATACAGCCTGATTATGCTAATATGGTTCCAATGCTCTTTATATATATATATATATAAATTCTACTTGAAACAAAAAAAAAAATTCCTCCTTTAATATGTAAGCATAGACCTTTATCTGTTTTTTTTTTCCAACGGGAACAAAGTTGATTGTATTAATCAAAAATTACATACAAGGTACGTATGTTTCCTGCTAAACAACAGTTTTTACATCAAGAGCCGTTGTCTTCCTTTCTGCAGCTAAGGCAAAAAGAAAAAAATTACAGACATAAAAATTACAAAGTGTTCCAAAATGGAGCTCTGTCAATGCGTCCATAGAACTCTGTCATAAAGTTTGGTCATCAGAGACCTCTAAAGAAATCTGTCAAGTAGCTGTGCAAAAAGTATTCTTGCCACTGAAGTTGAAAGGATGCTTCAGTTCGATCAAATTTGTATATAGCTTATCTAAGAACTATTGTGTTGGATCAAAATTTTAGCAGAAAAAAGTGAAGTTGAATTAAGAGCTTCCTATGACCGGGAGTGTATCTATAATAAAAGGTCTACGAAAGAACTCATAAACCTCCATATCCTTTGTCTCCAGAATTTTCCACGTGCCCAATGCCAAGTTCAATCCTGCCCTGGAAAGTCTATCCGCTTCCTCGTTCTACGAAAGAACTCATAAACCTCCATATCCTTTGTCTCCAGAATTTTCCACGTGCCCAATGCCAAGTTCAATCCTGCCCTGGAAAGTCTATCCGCTTCCTCGTTCTTTTCCTTTAGACATGTTTGCAAGTGATAGAATCAAAGTTTGAGAGAAGTCTAATAGCTTCTTCAAATAATGTTGATAATGATAAGTTCCTGTAACTCTGAGCTTTGTTTATCCAATTTAAAATAACTAAAGAGTCATCGAAGATCTGAATCCTTTTACAATTCTTTTCAATAGCAAAGCAAAGAAGGAGCTTCAAAGCCATTAGCTCTGCGTAGTTATTTGATCCAGTGCCCAGCCCCATCGTGATTTTGAAGTGGTATGTAGGGTTGAGGAAAAGGGTAGCTCCACCCCACAATTCAAGTCTTGTGAGGCACCGTCAAAAAAGGCCCATGGTATGTCTTTGTCTATTTGTTTTGCCAGGATAATCCTTGGAACCGAGGAGTCTTTTGTTTGCTGGAAGTAGGATAAGATCTCTAGCCCTTGCTTTGCTACTTCTTCTCGGGAGGATGTTTTTTCAAGAAAAATGGGTTTATTTCTTCTGGCTAACCAAATTCCCCAAATGTGGAGGAAAGGAAGAGCCCTATGTTGAGTAGTCAGGGGGGTTGTGGACCAAGATTTCCAGGCATCCTCCAAAGTGGGACCTTCCTAGCAAAACCTGATGTTGGACAGAATTTGTGAATGCTTCCAAACCTGCTTTGAGAAGCTGCAATTTAAAAAGAGGTGGTTTGTATTTTCCTCATTGTATTTGCAAAGGGAGCACCATCCAAAACCCGCAAAGGATATTTTTTGCAAATAATCCCAAATGGAGATTCTATTTGCAAAAATGCACCACATAAAAAATTTGCCTTTAGTGAACACTTTTGTTGTCAAATACTAGTCTGCCACCATTTTTACTCCTACTGAAGTAGTTAGAAGCAAAGTTGTTGTCATAGACCTTTATCTATTATCTACATACATATCACATTATATAGTTGAATCCGATTAACTTATAATGCCAAAAGATTTCCAAAATAATGAATATTATTGCTTTTCCTATCTGCATTGGCTCTTCCCCTTCCAAAACATTGCCCTTATTTTTCGTCCCCCCTACCCTCTCTCAACGGAAGCACAACTCTGAAGACAATATATGATGGATTTTTTTAAATATTCATTAAAAGTTATATGCTCATTAAACTCAATCAAAGAATCTAACATACGTGAATTTTTTAAAGAAACTTACTCATTAGTCTTATATGATTGATGGACTATACCAAATTAATCAACGTTGAGTCGATTTATTAAAGAAACTTACGTATATATGTTTATTAGAAATTCTCAATTGCTGATATGATTGATTACTATACCAACTCAATCAACGCTAGGTGGATTTATCAAAGAAATGTACATATATATGTTTGTTTTCAACGGTAGGTGGATTTATCAAAGAAATATATATATATATATATAATCCTATTGCTCTCTATGTGACAGTTTGGCCGAGTTGTCTAAGGAGTTAGATTTAGGTTTTGGTCCTAAAAGGTGTGGGTTTAAATTCCATTATATTATTTATTTTTTCTCAAGCTGAGCAGATCAATATGATAAATGTTTTCGATGCTGAGCAGAACTGTCTTCTCCAAACTTTATATACATAATCAAACTGTATTTTCTCCAAACTTTATATACATAGTCAAATTATTTAACTGTCTTCTCCATTACGATAAAGTTATTTATTTCCTGATATATGTTTCCAAGGCTGAGCCGAATTGTCTTTCTCCAAACTTCCTTTTTATTCATATCAATATGATAGATGTTTTTTATGCTGAGCAGAACTGTCTTCTCCAAACTTTATATGATTTCTTTTATTCATATCAATATGATATGATATATGTATAAAGTTTTAAGAAAGAAAAGAAGGTGCATCTATTAAGTAATTGCAAAAGTGCCCAAGTCAATATGGTATATGTCTTTTTATGCTGAGTAGAACTGTGTTCTCCAAACTTTTTATAAAGTTTCAAGAAAAAAATGAAGGTGTAAAAAAAGGTGTATCTATCAAGTGTTTGCAAATCTTGATGTTCAGCAGAGATTATTTATTTTTAATATGAGAGCTGTTCTTTAAACTTTATATGCATAAAGTTTCAAGAAATAAAAGAAGATTGAGAGTTTAATGATCAAGTTATCAATTTGTTGAGATTGAGAGCTTGCTTGCCACTTAATGAGTAATTCATTAGGCCAAGTGAGTGATTTGTTTCCTTTTTCTGGGTGAGAGAGTTTGTATGCCACCTAGGTAGTCAATTTTCTCTTTTTTTCATGTGGTTTGTTGAGAATACTAAATGAATCCATTACTCATTTGTTTTAGAACAAAAAAGTCAATGAAGTTGAAGGTTGTGTGCTCGAATTGTTGGTTTTGAGAGGCTCCTTGCATTATGAGTTGAGAAATTTTCCCTGTAGTAGCTAACTTTTGAATCAGAGATGTGGCTTTACTTGGATGGGAGTAATTTCTCTTAAAGTTTTTATGTCTACTTTTAAGTAGGAATCATCTTCCACACAGGGATTCGCCGTGGTTTTATCTTCCTTTCCATACGATGTGGATAATATGGAAAGCTCGCAACCGATGCATTTTTGATGGAGAAAAAAGGTCTGTATATTCCATTATCCAGCAGGTTATATCTACTATGCATAGCTTACCGCCTTATGCTGTCAAATAGAAGAGGCGTGATAGAGTTATTGGAATGGCACCTGTCATTTCCTATCTATGCGGTTTTATGGATGGTGCATCTAAATTTTTGACAGCTGGTGCTGGTTTCTGTATTTTTGTTAATGAATCACATCGATTGGAGTTCTCACTGGGGGTCGGACATGGCACCAACATGAAGGCTGAATTGCTCAGTCTTTGGGCACTTCTCCACACCTCCCATATGATGGGGATCCCGCTTACCCAAGTATACGGTGATTCACAAGTGATCATCAATTGGGTACGTGGATCTGCTGATCTCTCCCCTCCTGATCTTATTCATTGGTGTCGGGAGACAAAAAACCTTTTGGCCGCCTTTCATGACCTGTCATTCGACCACATCTATCGAGAGCACAATTGGTTGGCTGACCGTCTCTCTAAAATTGCGCTCTCTCATCCTCACGGCATTGGCAGTTATATGGAATTTATTGAGAACCATTTGGTCTCGCATGATACTTTTCAGCTTTACTGAGGCTGTTCTTATGATGCTACTTTTTCCATCATATCAGTTCATTGATTAAGTATGAGAGATCTCTTTTGGATTGTGGATTCAGCACTTGTTGAAGCTCGATAGATGTGGCTGCTCTGACAGATTACATTATGATGAATCAGCATTCTG
The DNA here is from genome assembly GCA_001517045.1 of Pseudotsuga menziesii. Classification (NCBI taxonomy): domain Eukaryota; kingdom Viridiplantae; phylum Streptophyta; class Pinopsida; order Pinales; family Pinaceae; genus Pseudotsuga; species Pseudotsuga menziesii. Next base: position 1,540,830 of record LPNX010749928.1, on the reverse strand, counting down.
ATGAGATCATTTAGTTGTTGGCTCGCCTTTCCCCCTGGCGAAAACTCCATGATGTACTATGTATTTCTGTATGCTGACTGCTGTGTTATTATGTCTTTGATTCAGTTATGAATATCAAGGCAGGCTTTTTTCTTCTGAAAAAAAAAAATAGGAATCATCTAAATTAAATAAAAAACAAAAAAACCAACATATTCTATTTCTAACAGTACGCTCCATCTGCTTTCTAAACCACCACCGTTTAATAATAAACTTTCCCAGCCACCGTTGTTCTCTCAACTACCGAACAACCGCCTTATTTTTGCTGACTTTACCAATTTTAATCAACGAAGGCTGCATTAAAGGAACTAATATATATGAAACTATAAACATTAATTATAATGTACATGTGACGGTTTGGCCGAGTGGTCTAAGGCGCCAGATTTAGGCTCTGGTCCGAAAGGGCGTGGGTTCAAATCCCACAGCCGTCAGATTGTAATTTCTATGTTTAGTGTTTTTTATGTTTTGATTATGACCAAAAAAAGAACTCTGTCTGGAGTTTATATGCATTAATTTGAACTATAAATACCACAGCTCTCACATATGTTTTTCCTAAATTGACGTCAATGTTTTGATTATGACCAAAAAAAGAACTCTGTCTGGAGTTTATATGCATTAATTTGAACTATAAATACCACAGCTCTCACATAGGTTTTTCCTAAATTGACGTCAATATGAATACAAAACAAAGTGAATGGTTCGATTTTTATATGCATTAATCTTCAATAAAGAAAACAAATGAGTCTCTATTAAGTGTGTGAGTGTAAAAATGCTCATCAACACTTAAATTGTTGGTAAGTGATGATGAGGATGACGATGGTTAATGTTCATTGAGACCAAACTTTGGTTTATCGGACTTAAAGAGATGAATTAATTAATTTGTTTTAAAATTATATTCCTATGCTCAAAGAGCTTGGTGAGAAGCGTCCCGAGCTCAATATAATTTTGACAAGTTAACAAGCTATGAAGATCGGTATTGCAACAAAGATTATGAAACTGAGATCTAATGTGGGTGTATGCAGGGCACTTTAAGAGGAAGTGATTTTCATCTTCAATGTTCCTATTCTCAGAGAAACGACAGATCCTTTCCACCCATGGTGTTTTAGGAATTGTCCAACAACCTGTTTCACTATGGATCTCATGGTAGTTCGTCCTTATCTTGGCTATAATAATTTTTTTTTCTTTAACAAAATGTCTGTGAACAGGGAGATCAACAAGAAACCGTCTCTATCAAGTACACTAAAATTGTATGTAAGTGATCTCCAAGTGGAAGCAAAATGGCTGATGAACATGAAGTATCATATGCCTCAAGTTTTCTGTTTTTTTTCATCTTCTACAAATTTTTTGTGGGTTTTTTTTAAAACAAATCTGTCTCAAATATGAAGTGTCATTGGCAGGGATATGAAAAATAGTATGTAATGATCTCAAACTTTATTTCCAACTTTTTGAGTTTTGAAGTTCCAATTATAATAGCATAATTCTAATACAAATACGGACTATTTAAAAAACAAAATATAATACTTATACTATGATAAAGGAGACTCCTAGTTATGAGTAATTATTTTAATAAGTAAAAACAATTTACCACTGCTAAATAAATTAAGCAATACATGAAATTAAATGGTAATTATTTTATAATATTTAAATAATTAAAATTTAATTTATATTAAACAAATTTGTTCAAAATTTCCATACATGAAATATCAATAAGAATAAGACTATGCTGTACTATGATTACCATACTCTTTGTCTAAAAACAAAAAAAAACTCTAATATATTAATTCTAATTAAAATAAAAAATCCCCTCTTTATTATGCAAGCAGTTATCTACATCAATATATCCCATTATATGATTGAATCCAGTCAATTTATAATAACAAAAGATTTCCAAGGTAGTGGATTAGATGGCACCGATATCATTCTCCTTATGTTTCGTTCTCCTTACCCTCTCGGAAGGGAAGCTCAACTCTAAAGTCAATATATGATGGATTTTTTTATATTCATTAAAAGTTATATGCTCATTAAAATTAATCAAAGAATCTACGCAGGTGAATTTTTTAAATTACTTTTAATTATAAAAACCTCTTTTATTAGAATACAATATAATAAAAATATATTTTGTATTTGTGTATTTTGTATTTGTGTATCGTGAAATTAGTTATGATGTAGGAAGCTAAATTCTCAATTTTCCCACATATTTATTCTCCTTTCAACCATCAATTTTGCTCTCATATGATTGATGGCTATACCAAATTAATCAACATTAAGTATAGTTTGAGTGGGATTAATGGTTAAGAGCATGTGTTTCCTCCTAGGAGGTTACATGTTCAAATCCAAAGGGGGGTAGGGTATGTATACCTCTGTAGACTTTAGCAGTTAAATCCCTGCACATAGGGGGTTCCTTTGTCCCACAAACAAGGGGGTCTCATACACCAATTGGTGTCTCGCTTGGCAGTGACCTTAAAAATATATTATATTATTATTATGTTTATTCGAAATTCTCAATTGTTGATATGATTGATGACTATACCAACTTAATCAAAGCTAGGTGGATTTATCAAAGAAACGTAATGTTTATACCAACTTGGTGGATTTATCAAAGAAACATATGTGTATATATATATTTTTTAAAATTACCATAGTTTTCTGTGAGACAGTTTGGCCGATTGGTCTAAGGCGCCAGATTTTAGGCTCTGGTCCGAAAGGGCATGGGTTCAAATCCCACAGTTGTCAGAATATTTATTTTATCTTTATTCATATCAATATGATATTTCTATATGTTTTTATTGCTGAGCAGAACTGTCTTCCCTTTATCATATCAATATGATGATATTTGTATATGTTTTTGTTGCTGAGTAGCACTGTCTTCCCTTTATCATATCAATATGATATATGTTTCTTGGGCTGAGCATAACTGTTTTCTCCAAACTTCATTTGTATTCATATCAATACGATATATGCGTTTTTGATGCTGAGTTGAACTGTCTTCTCCAAAGCTAATATACATTAAGTGTCAAATTATTTATTTCCTTTTTATTTATATCAATATAATATATGTTTTTGATGAGTAGCAAAACTGTCTTCTCCAAACTTTATAGGCATAAAGTTTCAAGAAAGAAAAGAAAGTGCATCTATTAAGTACTTGCAAAAATGCCCAAGTCAATATGATATATGTTTTAGATGTTGAGCAGAACTGTGTTCTCCAAACTTTATATTCATAAAGTTTCAAGAAATAAAAGAAGGTGCATCTATAAAGTGCTTGTAAATCTTGATGCTTAGCAGAGGTTATTTATTTCCAATATGATACATGTTTTTGATGTTGTAGCTGTTTTCCAAACTTTATATGCATAAAGTTTCAAGAAAAGAAGGTGCCTCTATCAACTACTTGCAAAAATGCCCATCAACACTAAAATTGCTTGTAGCTCACTTTTATTCATATCAATATGATATATGTTTTTGATGCTTAGCATAATTGTTTTCTCCCAATTTTGTATGCATTAAATTTCAAGAAAGAAAAGAAAGTGCCTCTAACAAGTGCTTCAAAAATGCCCATCAACACTAAAAATTGTTTGCAACTTTGTAAGTGATCTCTGAGTTGCAACAAAATGGTTGATGAACAAGAACGATCAATCATGCATTCACCACCATCATACATCATAGTAGCAACACATTAGTGAGCTAGGAGCACACATTATGTCATTATGGGACTTCATCTCAACACACATCTCCAATTGGATACATAACTCGATTGGATATACATACTCAATTGGATACACATACTCGACTAGATACATGTACTCAGTTGGATACACGTACTTGATCGAAAACAGATATAAACGTATGGTCACTCTCTCCAGTCATCACAAGTATGGTCACTCTATCCAACCATCCATGTATGGTAATGCTCTCTAGTCATCGCAAGTATGGTTACTCTCTCCAACCATCGCAAGTATGGTCATGATCTCCAATCCTAATTATTTTCTCATGCTCTCTAGTTCAATGCATATGCAGCTCGACTGGACATGCATACTCGACTGGATGCACATACAAAAGTATGGTCACTCTCTCTAGTCATCATGAGTATGGTCACGCTCCACCATGATCTAGTCACTCTCTCTAGTGAACACACGCATACTATCTCTAACTTGACACGCAACTACATTACGATGATACACATCTACATGGATACACCTATGATGTTCACTTGAGTCACTTGAATCCTCGTGATTTTCCTTGCTACTTGCTTAGTCCGTTTGATGTTGGAGGAACTTCATCCAACACTTGGGTGAAGAGGTATATGATTGAACCCCATTATTATTGGCGGTAACATCCTTTGTTATTTATTGATGATATACATGTTCATGGGTGTATTGATGATACTTCTTTCAGCCATTTGAAGTCTTCATGTTTTCTTGGCTCCTTATTTGGTTTAGATTTTGGTGGAGGTTCTTCATTCACTTCTTGGATGAAAGAACAAATGGATTATTATTTTGATGCATCTTATATTCTTTTGGAGCAGCATTATAGGGCATGGGATCCTCACCTATGTCATTGGAGCATATTTGATATAATACCTGATGCTTGAGTGTATGGGCCACATGATTATCTACATACTTGGATGTACAATCACTTTCATGATTCTTTGATGAGGTACCTTCTTGATGTACTTTTGTATGAGGTTGTTATGTACTTGCATTATCTATCTTTTGTACTCATGATGTTTGGAAGGGTACAATACAAGAAATGGGATCATGGTATTGCTTGGTTTCAATTTTGGGGGTACCAAGCAGTATGGGATACTGAGTCACCACTTGATAAGGTGATTGTAATCATAGTAGTGCAGCAACAGTAATGGTGGTTCCTCTTTGAAACTTTCTTGGAATCTTGAAAAGTCCAAGTTTGGAAACTCAGTTGCAACTTCAAATAATTATACAATGAGCAAAAAAGGGTCGAAAACTCAGAAAAAGTTTCCAAGTATGAAAGAGGTAAAGATTATTTGTACAAATTTTGTTTTGATGGATTTGATTAATCATTTTACTATTAGTGGCGATGTCACGGGATATATCAATATGCAAAGATCCACATATCTTTACTTTTGTAAACACACAATTGTAGTACATCAGTGCCAATACTCAAATTGCAGCTAAGATTTGAACCAAGTTTTGGAAGGAAAGAAGTTTCTTCAAAATCCATGTTTGAAATTTCTTGAGGACAAGAAATCTTTGGTGGGGAGGACTATCATGTCCCCAATTAAATAATTTTCAAATAAACAGTTAAGTTGGCATATCCAATTCCTAAGGGTCATGTGGAAAAATCAGACTATTGATATTTAACCCCAAGGCCTATACTTTCACATGTAAATTCAAACTCATACTTGTGGAAGGTGGAGAATCGGTTAGTAAATGATAGAATAATGATTAAATGCTCCTACATGAAGTAACAATGGGTCCTAGTTGGCCATGGGGATGCATAAGTGGATGTGTGAGGTCCACATGAAGGAATATTCCTCATTTACATATGGCATCATCCTCAAATTCGAAATTGGAGGAAGGAAATACTTCCAAGGTGGTGGATGAAGAGTCGTAGGCTAAATTTATCCAATGACAAAATTCTATGACAACTATTACAGTCATTATGAAAATTATGACAACTCTATGACACCTTATGGCACTTATGACAAATTCTCTTACAACTATGACATATTTTATGACATCTATGACATGCAAGAGATAAAAATAGATGCAATAGGGAACATGAGGTGTGTGTGGGGCTCAAGGAAGTTCCATGAAAGGATCCAAGTCGAATTTCATGAAGGGAGAGAAAGCAAATTCAAGATAAGCGTCACTTGGGTTAATGTAATGACCTAGATTAACACTAATTCAAGTTAATGAACCAATGGGGAGGTAATTCGATTTTATTGGAGGGAAATGAGACCAAGGAGGTTATTAAAAGAGGATGAGTTCTAAATGGAGAATATTTTGGTCATTTGTGATTTTTTATTTGACATTTTTGGAGAGCTGTGCTTGTCCATTGCACGGTGGGTGTTTACTCTCCTTGCTTGTGAACCAATTTCGAGGGAGTTGGATTTATATACAAGTTGGTTGATGGAGAGGCCACTTAGACCTCTTCATTGGAGCTGAATGAAGTTGTTTGTTTTCAGTTTTAATTCCTCCCATGATTCAATATCTTCTTCCATTCGTATTCATTCCATCTCTCTCATCGTCTCCTCTTCATTCTCAATGTCTCATGTTGGTGACACACTTGGAGGTGTGTGATCTTTGTTTAAGGAGTATATTAGATGCAATTTATGTTTTGTATGATTTAAGTATATTTATATTTCTGGACATGTGAAATCAATCTCAAATCCCAAGGAGTGTTATTTGAAATGCTAAATGTTTTATGTAATAGAGCAATTTTCCCTATGTATTTGGTACTCGATATTGAAGTGGATTAGTATCATATTTGTATAAGTATTACTCTGTTTTTTTTAGTTGTTTAAGAATCCATTTATGTACTTAAATTGGACCATACATTTTGCAGGACCTTGGGGAATTTGCTCAAAGCTTCATAGCAAGTTTCATAGTATTTTGCTCAATTCCATCAATGTAATAACCTTGTTTCAAAGTTACTGATTTGTGGGAGAAATAAAAAGTTGGAGGGCATGAAAAATATTGTATTTTGGTGGAAATTTATGTCCCATAACCCATACAAGTCATTTTTCTAAAATTAGGGAGGTTTGTACTGCATTTGGAGAGTCAAAAGTGTCATCTACCCTTGGGGGTTTTAACATCAATTTTCCTAGTGTTTTTGTCCTTATTTCCCTAGGGTCAAAATAAAGTTGCAGGATTATTTGGAAAGTGTATGAGAATTAATAATATTAATTAGTATGTACTAATACCGATCAATCCCTTCCATATCAGTCAATTGGGTGCATTTGGATCATCTTGGGTTTCACTAGTCCAAAGCTCGAAATTGGTCTAAAATGTCAAAATGAGTTTTCTAACTCAACCATTGAGAATATGAGGTATGTTAGGATGTTTTAAATCCCATAGTGTCCTTCCATAATAAATTTGGAAAGGTTTGGTGATTTTTGAAACCAAACCAAGAAAGACTAGTTTACTACTTTTTCCTAGTTTCAAAACTAGACAAATTATTGAAGGGGGATGTATGTGAACTATTTGTAAAAAACACTTAGCAAAACCATATTAAGAAGCCACATATATAAGTTTGTAAATACTATCAAAACCTAATATTACTTCCCTTTAGCTTCCCTAGTTGTCTCATAACCATGGAGTCACTGTGAAATCCATTGTCAATGAGGGTGTTGAGAAAGAATGCTTTCAATGTCAAAGTTTTGAAGCCTCTTTGAAATATTTTGGACAGTGCTCCTAGTTTATCCAAAAAGGTACAATACGGTGGTATCAGAGCATGGTCCTTTCTCCCGTGCCTTAATACCATCCATTGAAGAAAAAATTACAGTCGCAACTTACTATTATGATGACTCCTCTGAAGATGATTATGAGCAATATTAAGAAGAATGTGAATGGTATGAGGAATATTTTCCATTTTTCAGCACTTCTTACAATTTAATAAGGGATGAGGGTAATTCTTATGACCGTGTTTATTGTGAATATGTATGTTCCAAACCACGACAAGCTACTCCTATGAATGAATTAGAAAGCTTAAGAGCAACATGTAAAACTTATCCCCAACAATATCAAGCATATCTTGATTTTATGGGAGAGGCATATAAGACCATTATTTTTTAATGATTTATTGATTGGGTGTTTGGATATAGGCCTAATAGTGTAGATTTGGACTCATTAAGGAAAAATTAGCAATCCACAAGTTTGGAGGAGCATGACAGGAGAAAAAATCATCTTACTTGTGAAAAGAGAAGTGAAATATCCTTCTCTATAGATGAGGAAATTATAAACAATTTTGTGGACCACATGGTGAGGGTGTGGAAGAAATTTCATCCTAAAGAAGATGAAAAGAGACAAGATACACCATTAAAGGAAGAAGTAGAGACTCATGAAGTGGAGAATCAATCAACTCAAGATGATTGTTGTTAGAATTTTAATGGTTATACAAGATCTAAAAACATTTAACATCATAACATCATAACCATAAGCAAAGGATCATTGAAATGAAGACAAGCACAACCACATAAAAGAACAAAGAGATTTATCATGAGAAACCCTCATGGGGGAGAAAGCCCAGCAAAACTTCTTCAATATATAACTCAACCAAGTACACTATAAAACCCCAAGAACAATCAACCCCAAGAGTTAGCTCAATTGTTCGAGCACCCGTCGCTTAAGCACCTTAGCTATATGAGGTCGTGGGTTCAAATCTTCTCGATGCTCTTGGGGTTAGGCTTGTGTTAAGCTGAAAGGTGTGAGGCCCCTTCAGGTGGGCCCTCCTAGACTTATTCCATGGATGTAACTAGGGTCAAACCGAAGTGAACCACATGAAAAAAAACCAAGAACAATAATACAGGCTCCCTTTCTATAGCATACTATTCCTCTCTCCCTCTCTCTTGTACAATGCTTGAGTGGATGTGTGTAAGAATGAGAGAGGAACACAACCTATTTATATTCATCAAGTGAGTGACTCAAATAACTAACTAGGTCATTCAAGTTCTCTAATTAGGGCCAACCTACCTAAGGAGACTCAAAATAACATTTATAAAATACTTTTGTGGTTAGTATATCCCCGACTTACAACATAGGTTTTACCTCATGAATTTTACATGACCAACTACATCAATGACATCTATGAATGGAGGAATAATATATCCAAAGAAGGATTACAATAAAATTACAATAGAATATCTTCCAAAGTTACATTTCTGTAACACTACCTATTAACTAGTAAGATATTCTATATCAGCAACAACCACCACCACAACTGGGAATCTCACTGGTGAATCTCTATATGTCATAGGAAGTTTTGGAACAACATCATTCTCCTTCATCATCAATTTGTAAATACATCATCATCAATATGTGAATATTGAGGCATCCTCATATGCAACATCAGTATGTGAATACTTGACCATCTTCTGCAACATCGGTATGTGAATATTGGATTATCTTCCGCAACATCAGTATGTGAATACTTAATCATATTCTATGAGTACTGGGTCATCTTCTGCAACATCAGTATGTGGATATTGAATCAACTTATTCAACATCAGTATGTGGATAATGAATCATCTTCTGCAATATCAGTATGAGGATACTAAATCATCTTCTTCAACATCAGTACGTGAATACTGAATCTTTCTTCCGCAATATCAGTATGTGGATACCGAGTCTTCTTCTACAATATCAGTATGTGGATACTGAGTCTTCTTCTGCAATATCAATATGTGGATACTGAATAATTTTTTTCCATATCATTATGTGAGTAGTGAATCATATTCTTCCATATCGGTATGTGGGTATTGAATCATCTTCTTCCATATCAATATGTGAATATTGAAGCATCTACTTGCAACATCAATATATGAATACTAAAGTGACAAGAACAACATCATTAGCATGTTAGTGCTAAAATATCATCATTAACAAATAAATGCTAGATCATCATTTGTAAAATTAGTAAAGAAATATTGAAGCAAACCTCATCAACATCAGTATAGAAATATTGAAACTACCTCATCATCATCAGTATCGGGATACTGAATCTACTGCATCAATCATCAGTATGAAAATAATGAAACTACCTCATCAACATCAATATGAGAATATTGAATCTGCCTCATCAACACCAATATGAGAATATTGAACCTGCCTCGTCAGTATAGGAATAATGAAACCACCTCTTGAATATTAGTATGAGAATATTGAACCCACCTCATTAGTATAGGAATGCTTAAACCACCTCTTGAACATCAATTGAAAATATTGAACCTACCTCAGTAGTATAGGAATATTGAAACCACATCTTTCCCTTTGTCCTTCTAGAGAAGAATCATGGTGGGTTCACTGGTAGATCCACCCGGGTGTTTTTCTGACTTATTAACCCTTTCAGGCCAATAACACTAGTCAGATAGATGGATCTCCTTGGGGATCAAACAAGCCTTTTCGATCTTACTAACCATTTCAGGCCAAACAATCCTATCCATACATACTAATACCCCTAGGATCAATAGGCCTTGTCTGACTTGCTAACCCTTTCGGTCCAACAAGCCTATCTAGACATACCCTACTCTAGACTAAGCTACCACACCACTACAATAGAAAACCTTCTACCTTTTCTTTAATCCCTCTTTCGAGGGAGGTACTTTCGGACTACACCAATCTTGTCTCGATAGTACGAGACAGAGGCTTAGTCAACAAATATTCCACTTGTTCTTGTATAGGAACATATTTGAACTTTACATCCCCCTTCTGCATCTTGTTCTTTATCATTCTTCTCTTGTACATCTACAACAGTGTCATACATCCGCAACTTCATCATTTATTCTCTTGTATATATGCAAATTTATCATATATCAACAACTACATCATGCTTCTCTTGCAACTTTATCATACATCAGCAACTACATCATTATTCTCTTGCAAATTTATCGTACATCCGCAACTTCATCATTCTTCTCTTGTAGGTGATTGCATACAATCCTTCCTACAAGTCAAATACAGTTGTATGATTAGAAAAAATTCATAACATATTCATAATGAAAAATTCTTATGCATAAAGATATATGTCATATAATCATGAAACTATTTATGCTAATACAAAATTCATTCATATACGGTAGCTAGATTCCTTCCATTTATACTAACGAATTATTACAAGTGTGCACTACTCCCAAAATGTAAAAAAAAAGTTTCATTCTATATAAGTAGCAATGGAATGTTGTACAACACCATAATCCACTTACCCATCGTATGCATATTAGTAGTAAACTGTTCACAAAACAAAATACTCTAACATGCATAATACACTTCCTAAATCTAGGAACATATCTATGTACACAACTGGACAACTAGATATATAGGAAATGAAAATTCAAATACTTGTCTTTGTTTGTTTGGTGGAGTCCATCTTGATATTTGTCTCCTTGCATGAGTTATTGGAGTCTCTAATAACGTGCTCTACTTCATCATCTGATTTTGAGGACTTGAGTTTATCTTTCTCATGATCGAGAATACTGATTAGGTCTTCTTACACCACAGATCACATAGAACTATGTATTGATGTTGAATTCGTGTGTCCTACAAATGCATCCCTTCTTATCCGATGTTGAAATGGATAAGAGTATGGTATTTTTATTTATTGGTATATTTATTCTAGATCAAATTACATATTCCTCATCACTTGAGGAATCTTCCCTTGCTTTATTCTCAGTTGCATTTTATTCATCCTTGGTTGCACTGAGAGCAACACTAGTCTTCTTTCTACAACATGTTGCAGTGTTGTTTATGTTTATAGCACTATCAAATCAATCAGAGTCATCATATTCATATAGGAAGATCCTTTTGTCTCTCACAGATATGAGGCCACATTAAATTTTACCCTTCAGGTACCACACCACGTGCTTTTCCACAATAATGTGAAAACATATAGTCTCTGCAAAGCAATTGTCCGGCCTCATGTTTGTTATCAACAAACCAATCTTCTACCTGTAGATTGTGAAATCAACTATTTCTAAAGTAGGATCACATATTGACTTCAAGTTTGATGTCATTGGTGTATCCCAACATCTCAAACCTTATCTCAACCACACATTTTCCTTGTCTAAGGCAAATGTACCTCTAATCTTAAGAATCATGTCAATATTATCAAACTTTGAGATCTACCATAGTCACTCCCTTTGAAGTGGGGCACCATCCTTCCTATGCATCTTGTAATCTTTGTATCATGACATTTGAGTGACATGAAGCCTCCTCTGCTTCTAATCTTCTATGTATCCACCTATGTCACCTATTAAGGTCACTAGATCTCAAGATCCTCCATCTTGAACTTTACTGTAAGTTTCTCTTGCACCCATCTATGAGCTTCTCATCCTTTGTAAGCTTCTATATTCAACCCTGTAGTAAAGGTTGGGATCTCCATCACTCTAGTTGATCTTGAATATCCTCATGAAACTGTATTTTCTGTCCAATAGGTGCCTATTAATCTTGTACAAATCCTTCTACGCATAGGTGGTTCTCTATAAAGAGTCCCCAAATCATGGACGTTGCTTAATCTGTTCTTCTACTTCGATTACACCAACTGTTTAGTGTAATACTCATCAATGAAGAGGTGTCTTTGGTATTTAGAGAAATGTCTCACCATGATAGAATCCCTCTTTCTGAGAGAAACCAAAAACCTTGCTTTGTATCTCTTGATACTTCCATCTATTTTATGTTTGGTCTTGTATATCTACTTGGAATATGTTACAAAACTTCCCTTCAGGTCTTCAAATATCATTCCAAATGATCGACGGGTTCTTCTTGATCATCTCATCCTTCCATTCTTTCACAAGGTGTCCTTTCTCATCACAACTGAAACATTTAACTGTGAGAGGCCCTTCTTCTTAGGTCATCTTATTCTTGCAAGAATGTTCTTCCTTCTTGTTCTTTTTCTTCTTGGATTTAGTTGCTAGGGATTGATTGTCATATTCATCCATCTCTTATTCTTTTTCTATCAATCGAGATTCTTCTTACATGAATTCCTCCATTGTTGAGATTCCTTATAGAACAAATCCCTTGAATGAAATATTTTTGTGACCTTCAGATACTATTCAAGGTTGTAATCGATGCTTCTGCTTCTTTGACATTGTCTCCAATGGCTTCTAGTTTCTCCTTGATCTGAGAGATTCTTGTGAATTAATATTGAATTCTTTCTAACATTTTCATCTTCACATCCTTGAGTTGAAATCTCAAGGTCATATTTCTATTAATATTATTTCCTTCATACAAGCTGATCATTGCATTGAACATATCCTTGGGAGTATTCAAGAATGATGCACGTGAGATCCAATGGAGACGAAAATAATATTCTTGGATTTGATTAATTCCTTCTTATGATTTGTCTTCCTCTCCCTCTGGATTTGTAGCTTCTTCTTTGACATAGTTATCCAAGTCATGCTTCTTCAAGTATGAGAAGCACTCTATGATTCCATGCTCATAAGTCCTCAGGTCCTTCAAGATTTTCCTCAAGCTTGGTATCATTTTCCATCATGATAAAATCGAGAACCTCAAATGGAAGTAGAGAGGATAGAACTTACCAATGAGATTGCTTCAACTTAATGTTTGCTTGAAAATTTTTATGGAAGACTACTTCTGGTGGACCTAGAGTTTGATAGAAAAAAACCCTAATTTTTTAACTTATGTATCTTTCATATCTGATTGGATAGAAAGATGTGCCTCCTGAAGGAAATTTGAGCAACATACTCATTTTCTCAAAACTGTGGACAAAAATGCAAAATATCTGATGCCCTAATTTTCCCCGACAATAGTGTTAGGTCAAAAATTGAAAATCCACAAAATGAGAAACTTATTACATAGAAATATGTGCCCTCCTAGGGAGAGTTCTATAGTCCTTCTTTTTCAACTAATCGGTGGAGGAAGTGCACAGAAGAGGAAGCCCTATTTTTCTCCAATTTATTCTATAGAATTGTCTGATATTGATTCTGTTATATCTATGAAATTCTTGATCCTCAAAGCCTAAAACTTCATGATGAGATAGCCTAATATGTATTATTTAGAACCCCACAGGTTAGAGAAGAATTGGATTCACCAATTGGAACTTATGTTAAGTTCCCAAGGTTACTTGTTTGAGTACTAGTTCAGTATAGAGAACTTGTACGGACTTCCATGTGTCATTGTTTCAACTTCGAGGTGTGAAAATCACCACAGAAACTATTGTCCTTGCCCTATCTGAAACATCTTGAAAAATTTTATTTGGACCTCCCTATCATGAGATATAGAAATTCTCCCTAAGTCACATGTTTAAGGTTGAGTTCTGGAAGAAGATGGAACCCTAATTTCGAGAGATCATATCTCCTAAATTATAGCGAGTATGAGGTTGAAACTAGCACACTAGGTACAAAAAATATTTCATATTCAACCTGTAAAAATTTTAGATCATGATCCTTTCCAAACTTAAGTTATAGTGAAAATTCCAAGGTGACTAGATTTTTCCTTCTAGGGCTTTTCAAGCATGAAACCCTAATCTCCAGTAGCTATAGTTGTAGCAGTGTTTCAGATGCACAAAGACTTCTTTCAGGGTAGAAGTGATACCATTTTAGAATTTCAATGGTTATACAAGATCTAAAAACATTTAGCCTCATAACATCATAACCATAAGCAAAGGATCACTGAAAGAAACACAAGCACAACCACATAAAAGAACACTACTATTTATCGTGGGAAACCCTCATGGGGGAGAAAAACCAGCAAAATTTCCTCAATATAGAATTCGACCAAGTACAGTGTGTTAGAACATGTGCTAAATTTTGAAGATTTTAACTGATGGGTTAGCACTATTTTGGGCTAAGTAGTTGGCAGGGGATTAGGCCATTGAAAGGAGGAATAAGGTCTAAAAAATTCTTATCATAGGACCTTGAAGGAGGTTAATAAAGTTCTGCAAGTATTTTGAGGGGTTATTCCTAGGTTGGAAATGCAAAGTAATTGGGAAAATTTGTATATTTGGGCCTTGCATATCTGTTTAAGTGAAAAAATCTGTTCCAGGTTATATAGTGACAAGGATGAAGGGTCTGGATGCATAATCGGAGAAGATCAATGGTTGAAAGAATATTTCACCAAGATAAGATGCACAGGATTGAGGGATTTTGGTAAAGGCAGAGATAGGTTAACTCGCATGGAAAAACTAGTCGTGGGATGCATAGAGGAAGATAGATCCACGGTGGAAATTAATTCCACCATGTCAACCCACACAAATGAAGGGACTTATCCAAATTTGTGGGATTGTTTAAAGAGATGCATGTGTCGATGGAGGAGATCTGATTGGGGATCATATCTACGGTGGAGAATGATTCCGCAAATCCAACTTGTACACCGCGAGCAACTTTTGGAATCCAAAGAATTGGGTAGAGTTCGCAGCTTTCAACGGCCTAGATTAGCCTTGGCCTCAGATCCATGGCAGAGAGGGATTCTACCAATCCAACTTGCACCCCGCGAGCAGATTTTGGAATACACGGAACCGAGTAGAGGCTGCAGGTTTTAACGACCTAGATCATCCTTGGCCTTAGATCCATGGCGGAGAGGGATTCCGTCGATCCAACTTGCGCACCGCGATCACCTTTTGGAATCCGCAAAATAGGGTAGAGGCCACAACTTTCAATGGCCTAGATCAGCCTTGGCCTCAAATCCACGACGAAGAGGGATTCCATCGATCCAACTTGTGCACTGCGATCAACTTTGGAAGTCCATGGAATCGAGTATGGGATACATGTTTCGACGACCTAGATCTACGAATGGCCCAGATCTATGGTCGACGTGGATTTCACAGCCAAAACATGCATGAGGGATAAAATAGTTCAGGGCTGCAATCGTGGCATAGTTTTGATCTATGGCCAGAAATGATTTTGCAAGCCAAAGGTGTGAGGAGGAAGAAGATAGGTTCATGAGCGAAATGGAGATGAAGTGTGGGTAAATTCAATGATGCAGATTTCATCTACGAGAGTAAAACCATTGAAGGTGCTCTGAAACATCATTTTCAATCAAGTGAGCCTGCGTCCCAAACATCGCATTGCCATTTTTAATCCAGCATGCATATTATTCCATATTTCTTGTTTTATGTATAAATCATGGCGAATGTGCCACCTTAAAGTTGTTAGGATTTACAATGATGATTCGGGATTGATTCCCATTTTTTGTAGCTGAATTTGGATCTGTTTCGAGGTTAATCTCGGGAGCCCATGACACTATAAAGGTAACCTCAATAGAGGAATAAAGGGTTGGAACCTTCATTCAGAAGCCTTTGGCTCTTGGTTTTTGTAGCTATGTCATTTTCTTGGAAGCATTAATGAGAAACATCTTCTAATTTTTCTGAGATTCATCAAGTTGTTCCATGTTTAGTTTGTGTTTCAGGTCTATGTCATTTTCATTTGTATAAGTTTCTGATAATGATTTCTAGTTGTATATGAGGAATTCACTTCATTAACCCCTCCTTGCATCAAATACTGCATTTGTGATGTGGTCATGATGACTGCCATAGAATTCACCCTCTGTTAGGAGCTCTATTTTAAGTTATTATCCTTTATTATTGTTTCTGCTAAAGGTGGTGCAAGCGATTCATCCATAGATAGATGCCTCTTGGTTCATTGGGATATTTCCCCTTCCTCCTACCACCACTTGAAGATATTTGATTGAATATAACAACCACATTGCCTCATATTTCATAAGAGAATCACCACTCAAGATGTACTTCTTGTTTGTCTGTCTCACCATATCTGACTTTACAAATATCTTGTTCTCATCAGATATCTAAGCTTCTGAATGCTTGCTTAAAGCCATATGTGTATGTGAATTTTATTGTGACAAAGAGAGAGCCCTCTCTGACTGTATAGGCTATACTACAGTCTAAATATTGGTTTGAAATGGTTACCCTAGTGATTTCCTACCACAACCATAGGAAAATTATTGGGTCATAACATCTTGGCATCGTTGTCGAGGAATAGTCACTATTATCTCCTTGGGAAAACGACATTGTCCTAGTTCCATGACATGGTAAAGCAGCCGGTCCTAGACACATACTGAATGTACATGCTCTGGCAACTCCACTCAAAAATTTTGGAAGGTGAATCCATTGGGAAATACTGGCGGCTAGAAGGACCAATACAAAGAGAAATCCTGATGCTGAGGCATTTCAAGAAATTTTTGATCCAGAGATCCTGATTCGGAAAGAAAATAAGCTGCAGAGGTTAGACAAAACTTTTTCTTTACCTACTGAAAGTGTTGTTTCCATTAATGATATGTCTGAGCTTTGTGGTGAGGAATTGCAACTGGTTCTCCCTAGAACTAAATCTGAGTCCAGCCTGTCTAAATTAATCTTGTACCCCTCCACGTTTGAATTCTCCTGTACATCCTGGTCACCCGAGATCTTCGACTCTCTAGGTGGGAATTTTCAATCCTTTTCTGACCAATATTTCCATATACTCACCTCTAAATTAGCCTTGTTAAATTCCACTACCATAAGACAGTATGTTGCCTCATATTTGTCTCCCACTGTTTCTATGCTAAATCAACCTTCATCTTCAAGCCTCGTAACTCCTCACATTTCTACATTTCCTCACAGCACATCAGTCTTCATTGCACCAGTTGCAATCCCTCTTGGAAACTCCGCTCTAATCCCAAGAATGGAAAATAGATTTGCCCCTATTCTCCTTCATGTTGCTCTTCACGACCTCCCTCTGGGATACTCCTAAAGGCTCAAACAATTCAACGGGCAAAGCGGGCATTCAGCTGAGGAACAATTGGGATGGTTCTCAGATTGGGTAGACCTGGAGGAAGTGGACCATCATGATGTTAAGGACGGATAGTTTTCCCGGACCTTGGCTGGAGAAGCAAGAAAATGGTACAAAAACCTCCCATACGACTCTATTCTGAGCTATTAGGCCTTTGAAGATTCTTTTAAGGACAAATGGGCAGACAAGAAGAACCCTAAGCAATATCTGTCACAATATCATTCCATGAGGAGGGACTGTGAATCTATCCAAGATTTTTCTGACAGGTTTATGAAGGTATGCAATGCCATCCCTGCCTAGTTCAAACCTCCCATTGGGTCTGCCCAACTCCAAGATTTTAAAGCTTTCAATAGTGAGTTTACCTTGTGGCTAAGTGAAAGGAGATCGACGTCCTTAGCATATATGATGAAAGATGCCAAAGAGGTAGAGGTAAACTTGACTGCTGCAAGAAATAAGAAAAGGGACGAGGGAGAATGGAGAAGAGAGGAGGGAGAACGGAGAAGAGATGAAGGAGAAAGAGGAGAGAGAAGAAAAGATAAAGAACTAGAACAGACCTCTACCTCTAGCTCACAAGAGGCCAAAATGGATACAATGATGAGATCCATGGAGAGGTTGATGGAGAGACTCTGTGTGGATGGTAGACCGCCTCCCAGGGAAAATCAAGAGCAGCAAAACAGAAATCAGAATGCTAGAAGGCCACAAATTCTCTAGAACATGTAGAGAGACCAGCGAAACCCTCCCAATCCAGCTATCGGGCCTCCATTTCAAGAAAATTATGTGGAATAGGATGGTGAAAATAAAGTTGAGGAAGAGATCCATCAACTAGACACTGACTTGCCCTCCACCTCTTTTACCAAACAAGAACATGATAATGCTTGTCTAGAAATGGGAGAGATGCCCCTAGAAGAGACATAGGATTTCAGAAGAGGATATCAACTTGTTGTACTGGATGTGTAGAGACATATTAGCCTAAGAAGCAAATATGTCCCTGTCATGAGAAATAAAGATGCGGGAATAAGGCCTCTACAAGTAAATCTAAAAAAGACACACCCCCTAAGGATAGCTCCAAAATTGTGACATAGCCCAAAGGGAAGGAAGGGAAAGAAGATAATCCACGAAGCTATGATCAGGGACAAACTTCTCTCAGCCTAAAAGCCAAAATTTCTAAAATCAAAATCTATGTCCCTCTAACTAAATTATTGAAAAACTCTGAATATCATTCCAAAATCGCCACAGTATTGAATTCCCCAGGGGAAATCTCTGCTATATCAGATTCCCTGAATCTTTAAGATGATAGGCCCACCATCCTATTTGGACCCCCTGTAGATGATCCTTCTGATGAAGAATTTCCCCCTTTCTATGTTAGTCTGAACATCCATAACACCATCCTACACAATGACATTCCAGATTCAAGAGCTTCCCACAATCTGATGCCCGGGAGAATCATGGATGAACTAGGATTGTAAGTGACCAGACCATACAAAGAACTCTTTTATTTTGATTCTAATAAAGTCAAGTGACTGGGATTGATCAAATATTTGGCCATTTATTTAGCCTAAATCCCTGCCAAAACCCTTGTCATGGATGTAGTTATGGCTGACATCCCTCTGAAGTTTGGAATGATGTTGTCAAGATCTTGGGCTGCCAAACTCAAAGCTGCTCTCCAAATGGACATGTCGTATGCCACCATACCTATATTTGGGGTACAGAGAAGGATTTTTAGAGAGAAAAATTTGGCATACATGGTGACCAACGCTGAGATACAACACCACCACCCCATATATTCGCTGGACATGGAGATGGGATCTACTATTTTCTTCACAGAAGGAGGCGAAGAAAGTTCCAGTTCACAGAATGTTTCCTTTGTGCCTACTCCGGAAGAACTGGAGGGAGTGTGGAATGTAAGTTTTGTTGAGGCATCATGAAGAGAAGGGGCAGGAGTTAGGGTTTGGGTGAAACCCCTAGGAGGGAGAGCTTTAAATTACTCCTACAAACTTGCCTTCAATTGCACAAATAAAGAGGCAGCTTACGAGGCTATTATGTTAGAGATTCGAATCTTGAAGGAGTTCCAGGTCAAGAGGGTGGTGATACATGGGGAATCTGAGTTGGTAATCAAACAAATAATAGGTGAATATCAGGCCAAACACCCCAGAATGAGAAGCTCCATGAATGTTTCCAAAGACTTGATAGAATGTTTTGAAGAATGCAATTTTAATCTAGTCCCTAGATTACAAAGTTGTATAGTTGATTCCTTGGCCACTTCTGATGTTGTTTTCAAGGTACCCATGCACCCTAGTGGAAAATACGAAGTTGAAGTTAGGCACAGACCTTCTATCCCAGATAACATTAAGAGTTGGCTAGTCAGACAAGCAAATCCAGAAGTTCCTCACTCTCATTGGGGAGTTTGATGGATTGACTATTGATGAAGAAAATGGGATTCTAGAGGAGGTTTCTCCCACTCAGGAACCTTTGCAAAGACATATTGTTACTCCCAAAGAAATGCTACAAGATGAGGGTGTTATTCCTGTTGAAGGTGTTGATGGCGGCGAAATTGAGGAATCTTGGGAGCCAGAGTTGCAGGAGGCTGAAGGACAACAAATGTATCTAAACAATCTCTGTGGAAAGGAAATCCTCTAGGTCAAAGGTAACTCCATCCCCAGAGGCTTAGTCCCTTTAGAAAAACTCTTTGATCCAAATGATGTTGCTAAGTAGCCTCAGCTGGTCCCAAGTTGTGAAGATGTTGAATATGTAAATATTGGGATAGAAGATCATCCCAAGGTCATAAAAATAGAAAGAACCCTCTCACCTAAGTCCAAGCAGAAGTACATCTCGTTGATGAAAGAATACATAGATGTTTTCGCTTGGAGTTATAGTGATATCAAGGTTTATGACACAAGTATAATCCAACCTATTAACATCAAAATAAGGAATAATCTCATCAAGTGAGGGCACATTAGTGCATGCGAAGCATCAAATAGGTGTAATAACATCTCCCTAGTCTAATAAAATTAAAAATATGAAACATAGAGTAATGTTAGAGGGAGCAACAACTCCTTTCCCCCAACCTCCTCACAAGTGGAATACATAACCCCCCATTCTCGTTAGTTGTCCATGTTGAATCTAGTTATATATTTAATAATAAAACAATGTCCAAATACCAATGTTTGGGAACCTAGTGCCACAATCATAACAAATAATCACATCACATATGTCCAAGACTTACAATTGAGGCATTACAATAGTGGGGGGGCGCATGTGTGGGTGGGAGGGTTGGCCCTATTTTTTTTGGAGCAGTATGCTTTTGGTCTATTTTGCGCTTTTTCAACCAATGGTTTTTTAGCCTTTTATAATCCAATATTGGTTAATGGATTAGGGTTGTAATTTAATTCAGGTTGAAATATTAGGGTTTTGGATGTTGTGAAATGCCTAAATATTGTATTGTGAATGGTAATGTTAAATATATACAACTCTTATTAGCTAGGTCGGTTCTCTCGGTTAAGGGTTTCCAAGGTAAATCTATGTGTACTATGTGTATGCCATTGTTGTTCTTTCTATTTTTCTTAGAAATATGTATGTATTATTTCACTTGCATACGTTTAAAATTTTTAAAGTGGTTCAAAATCATGACCAATGGTGGAGAGTTGACTCCAAAATAATCACTATATCAATTTATTTATTGCACCCCTAAGGAGATAGAATAATATCATTTGTCAGAGATGTTGGTGTAGGCTCCTTTGAGGTCTTACTTCATTGCACCCAATGGTGGCCCATCTTCTTCCCACTAGGAGGGATTATGCTTTTTACCCTAGTATTTTGTGATGATTTTATCTTTGGATAAGAGGTTGTCAAATGTCCATGTTCAAAATAAAGTATGCATTGGAAGACAATGTTTTTGTAGCCCAAAAGTTGTGTCCAATTTTGTTCTATGCTTTCCAACACAATTTGGTTAGGAAGGCATCTTCTTAAATCAACATAAATACATATTTAGGAGTGAGTATTGGAAAAAATGGTGTTTATCTCTACATATAGGGTAATAAACTTACTCAAAGCATTGTCAATAGCTTTAGGACTCCAATAATCCTAGTATTCTAAGGTTACACTAGTCTATATAACCCAAATGAAGACCCTTAATAAATATTCTATGTATGAGTCAAAGCCAAAGTATCATAGATTTTGAAAAATACATGTTCCCTCCATGAATTAGGGCCCACAAACAACAACTTGTTAGATGTCCATCTTGGTAACTAACTTTAGGTCCAAGAAACCTTTTACAATTAGACAAATAATAATTGTATCTTACATTAAAGATCCCCATATCGCCTCTATCCAATATCATAAAACTTCTCTGATGAGAGGTAATAATTGTTGAACCTACAAATCATTCCCTATTAAATGCTTGTTAGGTAATCTATTGCTATTAAGATCTATTTGTAACCCCATGTTTCTATCTCTTTCGCTAGGATCCTCACTAGGAGAGATGTGAGCTCTCATATCTCCTAATGAGATCTCAATGATGAAGGGAACAATAGATGGAAAGTTCAAAATTAGCATGGACATGAATTCATAAGATCTTTGCCATAGAGAAGACCATTTTCTCCCAGGTACCAAAACTTCTTCTTTGGCTAATGTTATTCTTGCAATTATTTTGGTCATAAGGCTATAAACTACATAACTTATGGACAAAAAGGTCAAATAAGGAATAGAGGTATCAACATGGTATCCTATAATGTTGATTGTTACAACTGCCATACCCATGGACACATAGCACGATATTGCAGAAGTAACAAAACAAGACCCCCTAGACAAGAGCATGCAAAATGGAATTAATCTATAATGGGGAATGTGATTTTGACTTGAGTTATCTTGAGTCAAGGAGAAAGAATGGGCATTCCTACAAGAAAAAACACCTATTAGAAGCTTGTGATTTATATAAGAAACTTACAATAAAGTTCCCATTATATAACCAAGAGATGAATAAATAAACTTGTTTTAACGTAAATCAAAAGTTGTACGGTGAAATAGTGATGAACCAAGGCAATACGAGTCAATTGTTAAAGGTAAATGTTGAGCTTAATGACCAAGCTATCATTTTTTTTATATTGAGAGCTTGATTGCCACCAAGTGAGTAATGCATTAGGTTAAGGCAGTAGATTACACATCCAAGTGAGTGATTTGTTTCTTTTTTCTAGGTGAGAGAGTTTGTATGCCACCTAGGTAGTCAATTTTCTCTTTTTGTCTATGGTTTGTAGAAAATACTAAATGAATCCATTACTGATTTTTTTAGAACAAAAAAATCAATAAAGTTAAAGGTTGTATGCTTGAATCATTGGTTTTGAGAGGCTCCTTGCATTATGAATTGATAAATTTTCCTTGTAGTAGCTAACTTTTGAATCAGAGATGTGGCTTTCCTTGGAGGCAAGTAATTTCTCTTGAATCTTTTATAATAATCTAAATTAAATAAAAAACAAGAAAACTAACATATTCTACTTTCCAATAGTGGGATCCATCTAAAAATGCTTGCTTGTGCCATGAATATTAATGTAACTATTTGAGTTATCTTGAAAGAGAATCTTACAGTTCCTTCATTTCCCTTCCTTGCAAAACTTGTAACCGATTCCCTCAAGGTATGACACTGGGTCTACACCAACTCTATTTTAGTTCTCCTTTTAAGTCTTTAACCGTCCAACAACAACCTATAAAGATATTTTACCATCTTCTTAAAACAACTGCTAATTTTACTAAATTAGAAAATTGCTTATGAAGCATGGAGTTTAATTATAAATTTTCCCAACCACCGCTATTCTCTCAACCGCTGAACAACCGCCCTAGGTTTGCTGGCTTTACCCATTTTAATCAACGAAGGTTGTATCAAAGGAACTAATATATGTGAGATTATAAACATTGATTGAATTGTACATGTTACGATTTGGCCGAGTGGTCTAAGGCGCCAGATCAAGGCTCTGGTCCAAAAGGGTGTGGGTTTAAATCCCATAGCCATCAGATTAGTTTTCTTTATGTTTTTTATTATGACCAAAAATCTCTGTCCGAATTTTACATGCATTAATTTTTAAGAAAGAAAATGAAACAAAGTGAACTCTAAATACCATAGCTGTCAGATAGGTTTTTCCATTCAATATGATATATGTTTTGTTTCCAAAATTCACGTCAATATGATATATGTTTTGTTTCCAAAATTCACGTCAATATATATATGTTTTGTTTCCTAAATTCACGTCAATATGAATACTACAATTTTAAATAAAGAAGACAAAGTGAATTCTGTTCGATTTTTATATGTATTTATATTCAATAAAGAAAACAAAGTGAGCCTCTATCAAGTGCTTGCAAAAATGCCTATCAACACTTAAATTGCTTGTAAGTGATTTTCAAGGTGCAACAAAATGGCTCAGAGTGTTTGCAAAATTGCCCATGTTTGTAAGTGATCTCCAAGGTGCAACAAAATGGCTCATGAACAGGGAGATTAACCAGAAAGTAAGTCTCTATCAAGGATACTAAAACTGTATGTAAGTGATCTCCAAGTTGAAGCAAAATGGTTGATGAACAAGAAGTATCATATGCCTTAAGCTTTCTATTTCTTTTCATCTTCTACAAATTTTCAAATTTTATATGGGTTTTTTTTTAATAAATCTGTCTCAAATCTGAAGTGTAATTGGATTTGGGAGGGATATGAAAAATAGTATGTGATGATCTCAAACTTTATTTCCAAATTTTTGGTTGTTGAAGAACTCTACTCCAATCATAGTAACATAATTCTAGTAAGAATATGAATAAATACTAAAACATACATAACAAAAATCCAATACAGATAAAACTGAAGTAAACTTATAATATAAATAAACAGTATATCTATATAATAAAGTTAAACATATATAATACCATTAATTTTTTTTTTTTAACAGAAACAGAAAGGAAATATATATAAAAGTAGCCGTGCACAGCCATTCAATACAAAAAGAGTGTACCAGAGTATCTGTGCTTAACAGAGAAGTAGCACAAGGAGATCATCCACTGAGTTTCCCTAAACACTTCAAAATGATTCTGTTTAGAACTTTTAAAGCCTGGGGTTGTATAAACCCTTACAAACTGTTTGCATAATAGAAGACAGAAATACATTTCACATAGCTAAACAAAATAAAAATAAAACTAAGGATTGCCTCTTGGCTGCAAGACTGATTCCTCCTCCATTGGAAGCACGACGTTATCAGAGGCTACATGAACTCGGCTGCTCTGGTGCATGGAGATGAATTTCTGGAGGTCCTCAGCAATCCTTTCAACCTGGCCCTGAACTTCACGAAGACGACTCTCATTGTCATCAATACGTGAATCGTGATTGCTGATTTGAAGCGAGGTGTAACTGACTGTATCTTCCATCTTCTTCACCACCTGAGCCATCTCTCTATTGTCCATTACACTGATGGAAAGCAGCTCGTAAACACGCCTTAAATTTTTCTTAATATCCACGAGCCCTGCATTCTCCCCATGCTGTGCCATTTCACTAGCTTTTGTCCAAAGAGTGATACAGGCAAACTTCTTCTGAATAGAGAGAACAGAACTGGAAATGGCCACAGAGCTGTTAAAGCAAGCACGAAGAGCCAGAAGCTCTTTGAGCAACTAAAGCCCGCTGTCACCACATGCCAATGTTCCCACGTCTCCCTTTTTCCACCCAGTGCACCTGCATCCAATGACCAAACTGCTGTCCCAATTGCCGAAATGGGAGCCTGTAAATAAAGGAGCCGGAGTCGAAACTGAGAGGGAGAAGAAAAAACACGGGGAGAAGGCTGCAAGAGCCACCCTCTCTTTCACCACTGAGCGAATATAGGGAAGGACCTGCCACGGAAAACCATGAAAATTCCCTTCTCCTATACCAGAGATAACATGCAAGAGAAAGCTCAGAGCGTTGAAAGAACCAGGGCCGAGGAGGGATGAGTAATGAGAAGACATAAGGCATCCAGTAGAAGCCATATTGAGAACCGAATTGAATACTGGAGCATGCGAGGGAGTGTTGATTAAATCCCCGAAAGGATGGGCTTTTAAAACCAGAGGAATCGAGAGGGGAGGATGCCAGCAAAGGGGCCACGCGGCAGCAAGAACAGGGGAGGTAGGACAGGGCCATAAAGGAGAAATGACGGTGTAGGAAGCGGCTGCGGAGGACAAGCGGGAGGGATAAGGCTTGAAAAATGAAGGGAGAAAGGAGGGGGGGAAAGGAAAAAAAGGGGGGGCCAAATGATCCCAAAAGGAGGGGGGTTAGAGATGAAAAAAGAGAAAGAAAGGAGGGATAAGGAATAGCGGGCGAGAAAGGGGAGAAAAAAGAAGGGGGAAAATGACTCTGTTTTCCATGGAATTGGGCATTGAGGGGCTGGAAGGGGGGCTTCTAGCGCCACCAATTAAGGGATAAATTTGTGAATAGGGCGATTTCCATTCTGTCGATACTGCCCTTGCGAGAGAGTAGCTCCCCCATTTGCCAGACTGTCAGCTGTCGTATTGTTGTGCCGGAGGATATGATATGCTTCATAGCCGCTGGACATAAGGAGCTTAGATTTTTTATAAAGACGCCGACATTTGACGACTCCCTCATTGTATCCATTAATTAATTTATAAATGACATGCCTAGAATCCCCAATGATCAAGGCCTTGCGAATTTTCTTTTCCTTGAGAATGTGGAGGCTCTGTATAAGAGCCATCCACTCAGCTTCATTGTTGGAAATGATGCCGAGCCCCCAAGCGAATGTATGTTCTACATGTCCGCCGGGATTCAGCAGAATCCCCCCCGCACCTGCCTCCCCAGGATTGCCTTTTGAGGCACCATCAAAGAAAAAAGCAAAGGAGTTTTTCTCCCGAAGCCAAGACTTAAAATCATTCAAGGGAAGGCGAAGCTCCCAAGAGAGGGACTGAGGACCAATTTTGGACTGAAGGGAGCTATTTTCTTTCAGGAAGTGTTTGCTCCAAGAGGAATAGGGCTCGGGAATGGACTCCTGAGTGGGGAAGAAGATTTTGTCTGATACAAACTTTTCTGCTATCATCCCTATGATTTTGGCTGCTATATAGGTGGGTATGGCTTTTTGGTCTTTAAATATAGCACGATTCCTTGCTAACCAGAGCTTCCAACAGAGGTTCTTTGGAATAGAAGCCCAAAGGCGACTTAGAACTGGTTTATTCCGAAGAGAACCGGGAAACTGCTTGGGCCAATCCTTAAAAAGTTGAACTGCCTTGTCAGGAAAGTTAAGGTCATAGTCCTGAGGGAGGATGATCTTCCAGACTGAGAGAGAGACTTTGCACTGTAGAAAAATGTAGCTGGATGTCTCTTCAGCGGAATTACACATGGCACATCGAGAGGGGCCTGAAATGCCCCTGTTCCTTAGATTTTCCGCTGTGAGCAGCTTATTATGCAAGAGCAGCCATATGAAATTATTGACTTTAGGGATGCTATTAGAGTGCCAAACCTGCTTCCAGATCCTTTCCACCGAGCTTGATTCCATGCTTATCTTTTTATAACCTTCTTTAACATTATATTGGCCTGACTTGCCCCAGCCAAGTCGATCTGGAATTGAAAGGCTCGTTGGGGACAAACCGTGGAGGGATAAGAAGAGGGCGGCTGTAGCATTTTCCAGATGAGCTGGGGGAGAAAGATGTTTCCAGCCAGACCATCGTCCTTGAGAATCCCAACGGGAGAGATCAAAAAGAGAGATGATGCCGTGATCACGAGCCCAATCGGACAGAGGGGGCAGTTCTGGAAGGGAGGAGCAAGGCAGCTGTCCTAGAATGCTATTTGTCCGAACATTGATCTTCTTTCCATTCCCTAGGATCCAATAACTGTTCTCAAGAATGATGCTAAGGGATGCTTTACACAGTTGCCAGAGAGAGGTTCCTTTACCTGTCCAAGCTCTGTCCAGCATTTTTGATCTAGGCCTTTTGATATATTTTTTTTGGATGACTTCCTTCCACCATTCTTTCTTTCCCGTGACCAGCCTCCAAACCAATTTGGCTCCCAAAGCCTTGCACACAAGCTCAGGATCTCTGATGCCTAACCCGCCTTGAAACTTAGGCTGCTTGACTGTTTCCCATTTTACCAAATGGAACTTCTTGGACTGAACTTTTCCTCCCTGCCATAAAAATTTCCTAATTTCTTTGCAAATGCTGATGATGACAGTCCTGGGAGCAAGGACCATCGAACTGATATAGATAGGGTAGGAGGAGAGGATGGACTTTATTAGCACAGTCTTACCAGCTAAATTCAACCATTTCGATCCCAAGGAATGAATTTTGTCTTTGATTTTTTGGATCACCGGATTCCACATTGAGGTAGTGAAGGTTTTCTTAACCACAGGGATACCCAGGTAAGTAAAGTGGGTCCAGTTGGGATTGACTTTGATTTGAAGGATTTGAGAGATGCTGCAGAGGGTTGCTGGAGGACAGTTCCACCCATAGATTTGGCTTTTGTGCAGGTTTACTGAACTTCCAGAGGATTGGAGGAAGATGTCCAAGGGCCTGAGAAAATTCCTTGCTATTTGAGGAGAAGCTATGCCAAGCAGGATGGTGTCATCCGCAAAAAGGGCATGATTGATGGGGGGGACAGAGCCACGATAGGAGAGGCCTGGGAGAGAGCCTTCAGCTTGGAGTCTATTCAGCCTTCTGCTTAGGGAGTCAGCTACCAGAATATAGAGGAAGGGGGATATAGGGCATCCTTGCCTAACTCCTTTAGAGGCTTTGAAAAATTCTGAGGGACGTCCATTGATAAGGGGAGCTATCCAGGGAGAGGATATGCAAGCTTGCACTTGGGAGATAAATGCAGGGGGAAAACCAAAACTCTTCAGGACTAAGATGATATAGGAATGCCGCAGTCTGTCAAAAGCATTAGCGAGGTCCAACTTTATGGCCATCCCGGGCTCCCCCCTTTTGGTACTGGAGTGAATGGCTTCTTGAACTAAGAGGATGTTGTCACTGATTTGTCTACCAGACAAGAAGCCGCCTTGATTCGGGGAGATAAGGGAGGGGATGATTTTCTTAAGCCTCAGAGACAACACTTTGGAGAAGATCTTGTAGGAGGCGTTGCAGAGCGAGATTGGTCGAAATTTTTTGATGGAGGAGGGGTTGGGCTCTTTGGGGATCAATGCCAGAAAGGTGGAATTGGTGGCTCCCCCCATATTTCCTTTTTTCCATCCAAGTGATGAGGCGCATTAGATCTTTCTTAATAAGGGACCAAAAGAATCTGTAAAATCAGATGGGGAATCCATCCGGGCCTGGAGCCTTATCCGGATGGAGACTCCAGATAGCATTCTTAACCTCTTCTTCTGAGATGGGGGATTCAAGCCTGATTTTATCCTCAGGGCTAATCAAGGCAGGGATATCTGAGACCATTTCCTCCATCAATCGATGTGAAACAGGCTCTGCATCATTGTATAAATGCTCAAAAAAAGATCTTACCTCAGTGCTGATGGCCGCTTGCCCTTGTATGACTGATCCATCTTCCTTCTTGAGTTCTCGTATTGTGTTCCACCGTTGCCTATCCCTGCATTGATTTTGGAAGAACTTAGAGTTCTGATCTCCTCCTTTGAGCCAAAAGACGCGCGAGCGAAGTCTCCAGCTTTCCTCCTCGTCCCTAAGAATTTTCTGGAGTTTGGATTCCAGTTCGATTTCCTTGAATAAATGATCTTTAGTGATTGTGCTGACTTCCATCTCAGTTTGAAGGTGCTCCATATCTTTTAAGATGTTTTTCTTTTGCTCCGCTGGCTCTTTATATTGAGTTTTTGCCCATGATTTAAGAGCGGCTTTCACCCGTTTTAACTTCTGTTCCCAAGAGAATGCGGGGGTGCCAGGGATGAAACACCTCCAGGTCTCAGTGATGAGATCCTTGACCGCAGCCGAATCCAACCATAATCTATTAAATCTGAAAGGAAGGGGATAATACCATTAAATATTAAACATAAAAAAGTCATTTATTTATTTTTAAACATTATTTATAACTCAAATTTAAAAAAAAAAACAAAATATAATGAATCTAGTGAGAAAGAAGCCTCTTAGTTATTAGTAATTATTTTAATAAGAAATTTTTATCAATACTAAGTGATAGTACATGAAATTAAATAATAATTATTTTATAATGTTTAAATAATTAAAATATAATTTATATTAGACAAATTTTAAATTATTCAAAATTTCCATACATAAAATGTCAATAGGACCAAATTATACTAATATATTAATATGGTTTCAATTCTCTTCATCTCCCAAAAAAAATAAAAAATCTACATCTTCATTCTATTTGAAATCAAAAAATCTCTGCTTTATTATGCAAGCATAGACCTTTATCAATTATCTACATTTATATCACATTATAATTTTACTTGAAATCAAAAATCCCTCCTTTATTATGCAAGCATAGACCCTTATCAATTATCTACATGCATATCACATTATATAATTGAATCCAATCAAGTTATAATGCCAAAAGATTCCCAAAGCACTGAATATCACCGATATCATTATTGCTTTTCCTATCTGCATTGGCTGTTACCTTTCCAAAACATCCTCCTTATGTTTCGTCCTCCTGACCATCTCTGAATGGAAGCACAACTCTAAAGTCAATATATGATTGATTTTTTTATATTCATTTAAAGTTATATATGGTCATTAAAATAAATAAATAAATCTACATACGTGTATCTATTAAGTACTTGTAAAAATGCTTTAGTCAAATGATATATGATATATAAAAGAAAGAAAAGAAAAGAAGGTGTATCTATTAAGCACTTGTAAAAAAGCTTTAGTCAATATGATAGAGGTGTTTTTTATGATGCTTTAGTCAATATGATATATGTATTTTTAGGCAATATGATATATGTTTTTTTATGATGTTTTAGTCAATATGATATATGTTTTTTATGCTGAACAGAATTGTGTTTTCCAAATTTTTTATTTATAAAATTTTAAGAAAAAAAAATGCATTTATAACTACTTGCAAATCTTGAAAGAAAAAAAGAAGATGCATCTATAAGTGTTTGCAAATCTTGATGTTAAGTAGAGATTATTTATTTCCAATATGAGAGCTGTTTTCTAAACTTTATATGTATAAAGTTTCAAGAAAGAAAGGAAGATTGAGAACTTAATGACCAAGCTATCAATTTGTTGAGATTGAGAGCTTGCTTGCCACTAAAGTGAGTAATTCATTAGGTTAAGGTGGTAGATTGCACATCCAAGTGAGTGGTTTGTTGCATTTTTCTAGGTGAGATAGTCAATTTTCTCTGTTTGTCTATAGTTTGTTGAGAATACTAAATGAATCCATTACTCATTTGTTTTAGAACAAAAAAGTCAAAAAGTTGGTTTTGAGAGGCTCATTGCATTATGAGTTGAGAAATTTCCTTCTAGTAGCTAACTTTTGAATCATAGATGTGGCTTTCCTTGAGGGCTAGTAATTTCTCTTGAAGCTTTTATATCTACTTTTAAGTAGGAATCATCTAAATTAAATAAAAAAACAAGAAAACCAACATATTGTACTTTCCAATAGTGGGCTCCATTGAAAAATGCTTGCATGTGCCTTGAATATTTATGTAACTATTTCTGTTATCTTGAAATTGGTCTTTTATCTTCATTCCTTGCAAAACTTGTAGCTAATTTCCTCAAGGTATGATGCTAGATCTACATAAACTCTATTTTAATTCCCCTTTTCAATACTTTTAACCCTCTAATAACAACTTATAAACCTATTTTTACACCTTCTTAAGAAAATTGCTAATTTTATCAGATTAAAAAATTGCTTATAAAATAAATTGTGAAATTTAATTATAAATTTTCCCAGCTACCTTGTTCTCTCAACCACGGAACAACCGCCCAATGTTTGTTGGCTTTACCAATTTTAATCAACGAAGGGTGCATCAAAGCAACTTATATATGTGAGACTATAAACATTAAGTACATATTACATGTGACGGTTTGGCCGAGTGGTCTAAGGCGCCAGATTTAGGCTCTGGTCCGAAAGGGCGTGGGTTCAAATCCCACAGCCGTCAGATATGTTTTTTATTAAATACCACAGCTCTCAATAGGTTTCTCCGTACAATATGATATATGTTTTATTTCCTAAATTCACGTCAATATGGATACATCGATTTTAAATAAAGAAAACAATGGGACTAGAGCTACAATAATATTTCAATTCGTCAAGCCATGAGCCAGTATCAGTACCAGCTTACTCAGCATAAGTTTTATCTTGTGCTTGCAAAGTCCTTGGCCTCGAACAATGGTGGCTGGTTTAAATTCCAGATCGTACTCTTGAATAGCGGTCATCCAGTTTCCTCTTTTGTTGCCAAGTTTATTTTATATGCATTAATTTTCAATAAAGAAAACAAATCAGCCTCTATCAAGTGCTTGTAAAAATGCCCATCAACACTTAAATTGCTTGCAAGTGACCTCCAAGTTGCAAGTACATTAAAACTCTATGTAAGTTATCTCCAAGTTGAAGCAAAATGGTTGATGAACAGGAAGTATCATATGCTTATGCTTCAAGCTTTCTGTTTCTTTTCATCTTCTACAAATTTTCTCTGCCTTTTTTTTTAACATATCTGTCTCAAATTTGAAGTGTGAAGTGTTAGTGGGAGAGATATGAAAAATAGTATGTGATGATCTCAAACTTTATTACCAACATTTTGGGCTTGAAAATTTCTGTTCCAATCATAATAGATAATTTTAGTACAAATACCAATTAGATATTAAAAAATACCTAACTAAAAAATCCAATATAAACAACGGAAGTAAACTTCTTATATATAATAACTTTAATTAAACATACACCAATATAATATAAATAAACGGTATATCTATATAATAAAGTTAAACATATATAATACCATTGAATATTAAACATAAAAAAAAATCATTTATTTATTTTTAAATACTATTTATAACTAAAATTACTATTTAAAAAACAAAATATAACGAATCTAGTGAAAGAGAAGCCTCTTAATTATTAGTAATTATTTAATAAGAAAGAAATTTTTGCCACTACTAAGTAAATTAAGTAGTACACGAAATTAAAGGATAATTATTTTATAACGTTTAAATAATTAAACTTTGGTTTATACATGAAATATCAATACAGCCCAATTATGCAAATATGTTTCCAATGCTCTTTGTCTCCAACCAAAAAAAATCTTGTTGGATCTAAGATCCACATAGGTCATAAATATACGAAGATTAACATCCACGGGACAAGGGCACGCAAACTTTATTCCATCATCAACAATAGTTTACAACAAACTTTATTCCATCATCAACAATAGTTTACAAACTATCCGAGAGAGGACTTAAAGCCCTAACTCAATAGTTTACAAACTATCCGAGAGAGGACTTAAATCCCCAACTCAATATCTGCCTCAATGGGCCACATATTTAAGCAATCCTTCTTCTTACTTGATGCCCTGTCCTTGTCCATTTGTGCTTCTAAATACCAAAGCACCCATTTCACTGCTTCACCTGGATTTGTCATGTATCCACTAACAACACCAACCACATGTGAAAAGATCTCATCACATACATCACACCAGCGTACCATACACGAGACATATAACCTTTTTCTTCATTACGTGGACATCAACCTGAAGAAAGCTGATGTTTACTGGTTTCATCGAATTTCCTGAGTATCATTACCATGTACTCTTGTTGTGATAACCAAAACTTACCATCAATCCGTCTCTTGTTCATTTATGCTCAAGATTGTTTTGCTGCTCCCTGATCCTCCATCTTGAATGTCCAACTGAACTAACCTGTTGATCTTAACCATGCTTGGTCCTAATTCAAGCATAATGCCAACAATTTAAACATCGAGATAGTGAATACAAAAATAGCTACATTCACTTCTTGTAACTTGGCTTACCATGAAGTAATCCAACATCTCTCTTTCCATGCTTGGTCCTAATTCAAGCATAATGCCAACAATTTAAACATCGAGATAGTGAATACAAAAATAGTTACATTCACTTCTTGTAACTTGGCTTACCATGAAGTAATCCAACATGTATCCACTAACAACACCAACCACATGTGAAAAGATCTCATCGCATACATCACACCAGCGTACCATACACGAGACATATAACCTTTTTCTTCATTACGTGGACATCAACCTGAAGAAAGCTGATGTTTACTGGTTTCATCGAATTTCTTGAGTATCATTACCATGTACTCTTGTTGTGATAACCAAAACTTACCATCAATCCGTCTCTTGTTCATTTATGCTCAAGATTGTTTTGCTGCTCCCTGATCCTCCATCTTGAATGTCCAACCGAACTAACCTGTTGATCTTATCCATGCTTGGTCCTAATTCAAGCATAATGCCAACAATTTAAACATCGATATAGTGAATACAAAAATAGTTACATTCACTTCTTGTAACTTGGCTTGCCATGAAGTAATCCAACATCTCTCTTTCCATGCTTGGTCCTAATTCAAGCATAATGCGAACAATTTAAACATCGAGATAGTGAATACAAAAATAGTTACATTCACTTCTTGTAACTTGGCTTACCATGAAGTAATCCAACATCTCTCTTCCTATGCGATTTGGAACATCTTTAGTGCTCCACCTCGAACTTTGCATCCGAAGACTTTACCCAAATCCGACCAAGACAACCAAATGAGCTAAATGATCCTCCAAATGAGCTAAATGATCCTTTACCACTCACCTTTAGGTTTATTTACAATGGAGTTAACCAAGCCTTTAAAATAGGCTTCATTACATCTAATCTCATGGGCAAAAAACATAATATGTGCAACTAATACCATGTGCTCAACAACCTAGGGTATGCATGCCATTCGAGGTCTTAAAAAAAAAATTTACAACTCAAAAAAATAATAATAGGTCTTCCATCAAACCAGAATGAGTAACCTTCTTCTCTTTCTTTATAATAACATCAAGCAAGAAATAAATGACTTTGATCCCATCCCCTCCTCTATTGAGGAGATCTCTCACCTGAACGACCGTAGTGTTGCCTCCTCCATGACTGGTCTCCTCCTCCATAGCTTACTCTCTCTCTGCAGTTTTCACACAGGCTTCAGGCTCTGGTTCTTTGTCTTCACACAGAAATGAAATTTCCATGAAAACGGCTATGGCAGAGTGGTGGATTCTCTGGCAGTCTCTGTTGCACGCAGAGTCAGCAAACCATTCGGGTCTTTTCCTTCACAGTCACTCTCTCGGACTTCCTCCATAGCACGGCTGCCAAGAATGACGGCTCCCTCTCTGTCAGCAGATCTCCAGCAGGACGGGCTGCTCTCCTCCTTCACGACCGGTGGCTCCTCCACGCTAGTTTGCTCCTACACGACTGGCTCTCGCACAGCCTTGGCGGTTCACACAGGTCTCCTGTCAATGGGGCGGCTATCTCCACCGACTGTTTCATGCTAACTTTATGCATTGGTTGTTCCCCTTCCAAAACATTCTCCTCATGTTTCGTCCTCCTTATACCCTATCAAGGGAAGCACAACTTGAAAGTCAATATAAGGGATTTTTTTATATTCATTAAAAGTTATATGCTCATTAAAATAAATCAAGGAATCTAACATACGTGAATTTTTTAAATTGCTTTTAATTATAAAAACCTTTTTTATTAAAATACATTTATATATATTCGCGTATCGTGAAATTAGTTATGATGTAGGAAGCCGAAGTCTCAATTTTCCCACATATTTATTCTCCTTTCAACCGCCAATTTTACTCTCATATGATTGATGACTATACCAAATTTATTAGAGAAAGAAACTTACGTATATATGTTTATTAGAAATTCTCACTTGTTGATATGATTAATGATTATACCAACTTAATCAAAGCTAGGTCGATTTATCAAAGAAACGTATTGTTTATACCAACTTGGTGGATTTATCAAAGAAACATGTATGTATATATATTTTTAAAAAGATTACAATAGGTTTTTATGAGACAGTTTGGTTGAGTGGTCTAAGGCGCCAGATTTAGGCTCTGGTTCGAAAGGGCGTGGGTTCAAATCCCACAATTGTCAAATTATTTATTTTCTCTTTATTCATATCACTCTCTTCTTCAAACTTTATATGAATAAATACGATATATGTTTTTGACGCTGAGTAGAACTGTCTTCTCCAAACTTCATAGGTATAACGTTTTAAGAAAGAAAAGAAAAAATGCCCAAGTCAATATGATATATGTTTTAGATGCTAAGCAGAAGTGTGTTCTCCAAACTTTATATTCATAAAGTTTCAAGAAAGAAAAGAAGGTGCATCTATCAAGTGCTTGCAAATCTTGATGCTCAGCAGAGGTTATTTATTTTCAATATGATTCATGTTTTTGATGCTGAGTTGTTCTCCAAACTTTATATGCATAAAGTTTCAAGAAAAGAAGGCGCCTCTATCAACTACTTGCAAAAATTCCCATCAACACTAAAATTGCTTGTAGATCACTTTTATTCATGTCAATATGATATATGTTTTTGATGCTCAGCAGAACTATGTTCTCCCACTTTTTTATGCATTAAATTTCAAGAAAGAAAAGAAAGTGCCTCTAACAAGTGCTTCAAAAATGCCCATCAACACTAAAAATTGTTTGTAACTTTGTAAGTGATCTCCGAGTTGCAACAAAATGGATGATGAATAGGGACGATCAATCATGCATTCATTGCCATCATACATTTGGGGGCATCACAGTAGCAACACATCAGTGGGCTAGAAGCACACATTATGTCATTATGGGACTTCATCTCAACACACATCTCCAACTGGATACATAACTCGATTGGATATACATACTCAATTGGATACACATACTCGACTAGATACATGTACTCAGTTGGATACACATACTTGACTCGATACAGATACAAATGTATGGTCACTCTCTCCAGTCATCACAAGTATGGTCACTCTCTCCAGTCATCATAAGTATGGTCACTCTATCCAACCATCCCAAGTATGGTCATGCTCTCTAGTCATTCCAAGTATGGTCACTCTCTCCAACCATCGCAAGTATGGTCATGATCTCCAATCCTGATTATTTTCTCATGCTCTCCATTTCATTGGGTATGAAGCTCGACTGGACATGCATACTCGACTAGATGCACATACAAAAGTATGGTCACTCTCTCTAGTCATCACGAGTATGGTCACGCTCTCCAATAATCATGATCTAGTCACTCTCTCTAGTGCACACACATAGTATCTCTAACTGGACACACAACTACATTATGATGATACACATCTACATGGATGAACCTATGATGTTCACTTGAGTCACTTGAAGACTCATGATTTTCCTTGGTACTTGCTTAGTCTGTTTGATGTTGGGGGAACTTCATCCAACACTTGGGTGAATATGTATATGATTGAACCCCATTATTATTGGCAGTAACATCCTTTTTTATTTATTGATGATATACATGTTCATGGGTGTATTGATGATACTTCTTTGAGCCACTTAAAAGTCTTCATGTTTTCTTGGCTCCTTATTTGGTTTAGATTTTGGTGGAGGTTCTTCATTCACTTCTTGGATGAAAGAACAAATGGCTTATTATTTTGATGCATCTTATATTCTTTTGGAGCAGCATCATAGGACATAGGATCCTCACCTATGTCATTCAAGCATATTTGATATAATACCTGATGCTTGAGTATATGGACCACATGATTATCTACATACCTAGATGTACAAGCATTTTCATGATTCTTTGATGACGTAACTTTTTGATGTACTTTTGTATGAGGTTGTTATGTACTTTCATTATCTATCTTTTGTACTCATGATGTTTGGAAGGGTGCAATACAAGCAATGGGATCCTGGTATTGCTTGGTTTCAATTTTGGGGGTACAAAGCAGTATGGGATATTGACTCACCACTTGATAAGGTCATTGTAATCATAGTAGTGCAGCAACAATATTGGTGGTTCCTCTTTGAAACTCTATTGGAATCTTGAAAAGTCCAAGTTTGGAAACTCCGTTACAACTTCAAATAACTAAACAATGAGAAAAAAAGGGTCGAAAACTCAGAAAAAGTTTCCAAATATGAAAGAGGTAAAGATTATTTGTACAAATTTTGTTTTGATGGATTTGATTAATCATTTTAGTGTTAGTGGTGATGTCAAGGGATATATCAATATGCAAATATCCACATATCTTTACTTTTGTAAACATGCAATTGTAGTACATGAGTGTCAATACTCAAATTGCAGTTAAGATTTGAACCAAAGTTTTGGAAGGAAAGAAGTTTCTTCAAAATCCATGTTTGAAATTGCTTGAGGACAAGTAATCTTTGGTGGGGAGGACTATCATGTCCCCAATTAAATAATTTTCAAATAAACAGTTAAGTTGGCCTATCCAATTCCTAAGGGTTATGTGGAAAAATCAAATTAGTGATATTTAACCCCAAGGCCTATAGTTTCACATGTAAATTCAAACTCGTGCTCGTGGAAGGTGGAGAATCGGTTAATAAATGATGGAATAAATATTAAATGCTCCTACATGAAGTAACAGTGGGTCCTAGTTGGCCATGGGGGTGCATAAGTGGATGTGTGGGGTCCACATGAAGGAATATTCCTCATTTACATATGGCATCATCCTCAAATTCAAATTTGGAGGAAGGAAATACTTCCAAGGTGGTGGATGAAGATTCGTAGGCTAAATTTATCCATTGACAAGATTCTATGACAACTATTACAGTCATTATGAAAGTTATGACAACTCTATGACACCTTATGACACTTATTACAAATTATCTTACAACTATGACATATTTGATGACATCTATGACATGTAAGAGATAAAAATAGAACCAATAGGGAACATGAGGTGTGTATGGGTCTCAAGGAAGCTTCATGAAAGGTTCCAAGTCGAATTTCATAAAGGGAGAGCAAGCAAATTCAAGACAAGTGTCACTTGGGTTAATGTAATGACCTAGATTAACACTAATTCAATTTAATGAACCAATGGGAAGGTGATTCGATTTTATTGGAGGGAAATGAGGCCAACGAGGTTATTAAAAGAGGATGAATTCTAAATGGAGCATATTTTGGTCATTTGTGATTTTTTCTTTGGCATTTTTTGAGAGCTTTGCTTGTCCATTCCACGGTGGGTGTTTACTCTCCTTACTTGTGAACCAATTTCGAGGGAGTTGGATTTATGCCCAAGTTGGTTGATGTAGAGGCCACTTTCACCTCTCCATTGGAGCTGAATGAAGGCTCGGTCGTGTTTGAAACCAAACCAAGAAAGACTAGTTTACTACTTTTTCCTGGTTTCGAAACTAGAGAAAGTATTGAAGGGGGATGTATGTGAACTGTTTGTAAAAAACACTTAGCAAAACCATATTAAGAAGCCACATATATAAGTTTGTAAATACTATCAAAACCTAATATTACTTCCCTTTAGCTTCCCTAGTTGTCTCATAACCATGGAGTCAGTGTGAAATCCATTGTCAATGAGGGTGTTGAGAGAAGAATGCTTTCAATGCCAAAGATTTGAAGCCTCTTTGAAATATTTTGCATAGTGTGCCTAGCTTATCCAAAAAGGTACAATACGGCGGTATCAGAGCATGGTCCTTTCACCTATGCCTTAAGACCATCCATTGAAGAAAAATTTGCAGCCGTGACTTACTATTATGATGACTCCTCTGAAGATGATTATGAGCAATATGAAGAAGAATGTGAATGGTATGAGGAAGATTTTCCATTTTGCAACACTTCTTACAATTTCATAAGGGATGAGGGTAATTCTTATGACCGTGTATATTGTGAAGATGTATGTGCCAAACCACTATGAGCTACTCCTATGAAAGAATTAGAAATCTTGAGAGCAACATGTAAAAATTTTCCCCAACAATATCAAGCATATCTTGCTTTTATGGGAGATGCATATAAGACCGTTGCTTTTTAATTCTTTATTGATTGGGTGTTTGGATATAGGCCTCATAGTGTAGATTTGGACTCATTAAGGAACAATTAGCAATCCACAAGTTTGGAGGAGCATGACAGGAGAAAAAATCATCTTACTTGTGAAAAGAGATGTGAAATATCCTTCTCTATAGATGAGGAAATTATAAACAAGTTTGTGGACGACATGGTGAGGGTGCGGAAGAAATTTCATCCTAAAGAAGATGAAAAGAGACAAGATACACCATTAAAGGAATAAGTATAGACTCGTGAAGGGGAGAATCAATCAACTCAAAGTGATTGCTGTTAGAATTTTCATGGTTATACAAGATCTAAAAACATTTAGCATCATAACCATAAGAAAAGGATCATTGAAAGAAACACAAGCACAACCACACAAAAGAACAAAGAGATTTATCCTGAGAAACCCTCATGGGGAAGAAAACCAAACAAAACTTCTTCAATATATAATTCAACCAAGTAAAGTGTAAAACCCCAAGAACAATCAGCCCCAAGAGTTAACTCAGTCGTTCGAGCACCCGTCGCTTAAGCACCTCCGTTATATGAGGTCGCGGGTTCAAATCTCCTCTACGTTCTTGGGCTTAGGCTTATGTTAAGCTGAAAGGTGTGAGGCCCCTTAGGGTGTGCCCTCCTAGACTTATTCCGTGGATGTAACTAGGGTTAAACTGAAGTGAACCACACGAAGAAAAACAAACCCAAGAATAATAATAGAGGTTCCCTTTCTGTAGTAGACTACTCCTCATGAATTTCACATGACCAACTACATCAATGACACCTCTGAATGGAGGAATAATATATCCAAAGGAGGATTGCAATAAAATTACAATAGAATATCTTCCAAAGTTACATTTCTATAACCCTACCTATTGATTAGTAAGATATTCGATATCGGCAACCACCACCACCACAACTGTGCATCTGACTGCTGAATCTCTATATGTCATAGGAAGTTTTGGAACAACATCATTCTCCTTCATCATTAATTTGTAAATACATCATCATTAGTATGTGAATATTGAGGCATCCTCATATGGAACATCAATATGTGAATACTAGACCATCTTCTAAAACATCAGTATGTGAATATTGGATCATCTTCCTCAACATCAGTATGTGAATACTTAATCATATTCTATGAGTACTAGATCATCTTCTGCAACATTAGTATGTGGATATTGAATCAACTTCTTCAACATCAGTATCTGGATAATGAATCATCTTCTACAATATCAGTATGTGGATATTGAATCATCTTCTTCAACATCACTACGTGGATACTGAATCTTTCTTCTGCAATATCAGTATGTGGATACGGAGTCTTCTTCTACAATATCAGTATGTGGATACCGGGTCTTCTTCTGCAATATCAATATGTGTATATTGAATCATCTTTTTCTATATCATTATGTGAGTATTGAATCATATTCTTCCATATAAGTATGTGAGTATTGAATCATCTTCTTCCATATCAATATGTGAATATTGAAGCATCTACCTGCAACATCAATATATGAATACTAAAGTGACAACAACAACATAATTATCATGTTAGTGCTAAAATATCATCAACAACAAATAAATTCTAGATCATTATTTGTAAAATCAGTAAAGAAATATTGAAGCAGACCTCATCAACATCAGTACAGAAATACTGAAACTACCTCATCATCATCAGTATCAGGATACTGAATCTACTGCATCAATCACCAGTATGAAAATACTAAAACTTCCTCATCAACATCAGTATGAGAATATTGAATTTGCATCATCAACATCAATATGATAATATTGAACCTGCCCCATCAGTATAGGAATAATGAAACCACCTCTTGAATATTAGTATGAGAATATTGAACCCGCCTCATCAGTATAGGAATGCTTAAACCACCTCTTGAACATCAGTATGAAAATATTGAACCTGCCTCATCGGTATAGGAATATTGAAACCACCTCTTTCCCTTTGTCCTTCTAGAGCAGCATCACGATGGGTTCTCTGGTAGATCCACCCGAGCGTTTGTCTAACTTATTAACCCTTTTGGGCCAACAATACTAGTTAGACAGATGGATCTCTTTGGGGATCAAACAAGCCTTCTCTCTCTTACTAACCATTTCAGTCCAAACAATCATATCCATACATACTAATCCCCCTGGGATCAATAGGCCTCATCTGACTTACTAACCCTTTCGGACCAACAAACCTATCTGGACATACCCTACCTTAGACTGAGTTACCACACCACTACAATAGAAAACCTTCTACCTCTTCTTTACTCCCTCTTTCGAGGGAGGTCCTTTCGGACTACAACAATCTTGTCTCAATAGTACAAGACAGAGGCTTAGTCAACAAATAGTACACTTGTTCTTGTATAGGAACATATTTGAACTTAAGAGCTCCCTTCTGCATCTTGTTCTTTATCATTCTTCTCTTGTACATATGCAATTGCATCGTACATCCGCAACTTCATCATTTCTTCTCTTGTATATATGCAAATTTATTATATATCAACAACTACATCATGCTTCTCTTGCAACTTTATCATACATCAGCAACTGCATTATTATTCTCTTGCAACTTTATTGTACATCCACAACTTCATCATTATTTCTCTTGTAGGTGATTGCATACAATCCTTCCTACAAGTCAAATACAGTTGTATGATTAGGAAAAATTCATAACATATTCATAATGAAAAATTATTATGCATAAATATATATTTCATATAATCATGCAACTATTTCTGCTAATACAACATTCGTTCATATACGGTAGCTAGATGCCTTCCATTTATACCTACGAATTATTACAAGTGTGCACTACTCCCAGCATGTCAAAAAAAGGTTTCATTCTATATAAGTAGCAATGGAATGTTGTACAACACCATAAGCCACTTACCCATCCTATTCATATTAGTAGTAAACTGTTCACAAAAGCAAATACTCTAACATACATAATACACTTCCTAAATATAAGAACATATATATGTACACAAATGAACAACTAGATATATAGGAAATGACAATTCAAATACTTATCTTTGTTTATTTGGTGGACTACATCTTGATCTTTGTCTCCTTGCATGAGTTACCAAAGTCTCTAATAACGTTCTCTACTTCATCATCTGATTCTGAGGACCTGAGCTTATCTTTCTCGTGATTGAGAATACTGAGCAAGTCTTCTTACACCACAGATCACATAGAACTATGCTTTAGTGTTGAATCGGTGTTTCCAACAAATGCATCCCTTCTTATCCGATGTTGAAATGGATAAGAGTATGGTATTTGT
Source organism: Pseudotsuga menziesii (assembly GCA_001517045.1). Lineage (NCBI taxonomy): Eukaryota > Viridiplantae > Streptophyta > Pinopsida > Pinales > Pinaceae > Pseudotsuga > Pseudotsuga menziesii. The sequence continues at coordinate 1,498,175 of LPNX010749928.1, read as the reverse complement.
ATTTATTGGTAGAATTCTTCTAGATAAAATTACATATTCCTCATCACTTGAGGAATCTTCCCTTGATTTATTCTCAGTTGCAATATATTCATCCTTGGTTGCACTGAGAGCAACACTGGTCTTATTTCTACAACATGTTGGAGTGTTGTTTATGTTTGTAGCACTATCAACTCAATCAGAGTCATCATATTCCTACAGGAAGATCCTCTGGTCTCTCACATATATGAGGCCACATTCAATTTTACCCTTCAGGTACCACACCGCATGCTTTGCCACAACAATGTGAAAACATCTCGTCTCTACAAACCAATTGTTCGGCATCATGTTTGTTATCAACAAACCAATATTCTACCTGTAGATTGTGACATCAACTATTTCTAAAGTAGGATCACGTATTGACTTCAATTTTGATGCCATTGGTGTATCCCAACATCTCAAACCTTATATCAACCACACATTTTCCTTGTCTAAGGAAAATTTACCTCTAATCTTAAGAATCATGTCAATATTATCAAACTTTGAGATCTACCATAGTCACTCCCTCTGAAGTGGGGCACCATCCTTCCTATGCATCTTGTACTCTTTGTATCATGACATTTGAGTGACAACAAGCCTCCTCTACTTCTAATCTTCTGTGTATCCATCTATGTCACCTATCATGGTCACTAGATATCAATATCCTACATCTTGAAATTTATTGTAAGTTTCTCTTGCACCCATCTATGAGCTTCTCATCCTTTGTAGGCTTCTATATTCTACCCTATAGTAAAGGTTGGGATCTCCATCACTCTAGTTGATCCTCAATATCCTCATGAAACTATATGTTCTATCCAATGGGTGCCTACTAATCTTGTAGAAATCCTTCTGCGCATAGGTGGTTCTCTATAGAGAGTCCCCAAATCCTGGAGGTTGCTCGATCTGTTCTTCTACTTCGATTACACCAATTGTTTAGTGTAATATTCATCATTGAAGAGGTGTCTTTGGTATTTAGAGAAATGTCTCACCATGATAGACTCCCTCTTTCTGAGAGAAACCAAAAACCTTTCTTTGTATCTCTTGATACTTCCATGTATTGTATGCTTGATCTTGTAGATCTACTTGGAATATGTTACAAAAATTCCCCTCAGGTCTTCAAACATCATTCTACATGATCGACCGATACTTCTTGATGATCTCATCCTTCCATTCTTTCTTCTTGGAAAATTCTTTCACAAGGTTTCGTTTATCATCACAAATGAAACATTTGAACTATGAGAGGTCCTTCTTCTTAGGTCCTCTTATTCTTGCGAAAATGTTCTTCCTTCTTGTTTTATTTCTTCTTGGCATGAGTTGTTAGGGATTTATTGTCATATTCATCCATCTCTCATTCTTTTTCTATCAATCGAGCTTCTTCTTACCTGCATTCCTCCATCGTTGAGATTCCTTATAGAACAAATCCCTTGAATGAAATATTTCCATGACCTTCAGATATTATTCAAGGTTGTAATCTATGCTTTTGCTTCTTCGATGTTGTCTCCAATGGATTCTAGTTTCTCCTTGATTTGAGAGATTCTTGTGAAGTAATATTGAATGCTTTCTAACATTTTCATCTTCACATCCTTGAGTTGAAATCTCAAGGTCATCTTCATGTTGATATTATTTCCTTCATACAAGCTAGACATTGCATCGAACATATCCTTGGGAGTCTTCAAGGATGATACATGTGAGATCCAATGGAGAAAAAAATAATACTCTTGGATTTTATTAAGTCCTTCATGTGCTTTGTCTTCATCTCCCTCTGGATTTGGAGCTTCTTCTTTGACATAGTTTTCCAAGTCATGCGTCTTCAAGTATGAGAAGAACTCTATAATTCCATGCTCAGAAGTCCTTGGGTCCTCCAATCTTTTCCTCAAGCTTGGTATCGTTTGCCATCATGATAAAATCGAGAACCTAAAATGGAAGTAGAGAGGATAGAACTTACCAATGAGATTGCTTCAACTTAATGCTTGCTCGAAAAATTTTATGGAAAACTACTTCTGGTGGACCTAGAGTTTGACAGAAAAAACCCTAATTTTTTAACATGTATATTTCATATCTGATTGGATAGAAAGATGTGCAACCTCAAGGCGAGTTGAGCAGCATACTCATTTTCCCAAAACTGTGGACAAAACTGCAAAATATCTGATGCCCTAGTTTTCCCCGACAATAGTGTTAGGTCAAAAATTGAAAATCCACAAAATGAGAAATGTATTACATAGAATTATGTGCCCTCTTAGGGATAGTTCTATAGTCGTCCTTTTTCAACTAATTGGTGGAGGAAATGTACAGAACATGAAGCCCTAGTTTTCTCCAATTTATTCTATAGAATTGTCTAATATTGATTCTATTATATCTCTGAAATTCTTGATCCTCAAGGTCTGAAACTTCATGACGAGATAGCCTAATATGTATTATTTACAACCCCATAGGTTAGAGAAGAATTGGATTCACCAATTGGAACTTATGTTAATTTTCCCAAGGTGACTTGTTTGAGTACTAGTTCAGTATAGAGAACTTGTATGGACTACCATGTGTCATTGTTTCAACTTCGAGGTCTGAAACTCACACCATAGAAACTATTGTCCATGCCCTATCTAAAGCATCTTGAAAATTTTGAATTGGACCTTCCTAAAGATATAGAAATTATCCCTAAGTCACATGTTTAAGGATGAATTATGGAAGAAGCTGGAACCCTCATTATCATATCTCCTAAATTATAGCGAATATGAGGTTGAAACTAGCACACGAGGTACAGAAATATTTCATATTCAGCTGCCTGTAAAAATTTTAGATCGTGATCCTTTCCAAACTAAAGTTATAGTGAAAATTCCAAGGTGACTAGATTTTTCCTTCTAGGGTTTTTCAAGCATGAAACCCTAATCTCCAGTAGCTACAGTTGTAGTAGTGTTTTGGATGCAAAAAGACTTCTTTCAGGGTGGATGTGATACCATGTTATAATTTTAATGGTTATACAAAATCTAAAAACATTTAGCCTCATAACATCATAACCATAAGAAAAGGATCACTGAAAGAAAGAAAAGCACAACCACGCAAAAGAACATGGAGATTTATCCTCGGAAACCCTCATGGGGGAGAAAAAACAGCAAAACTTCCTCAATATAGAATTTGACCAAGTACAATGTGTTAGCACCTGTGCTAAATTTTAATTATTTTTACTGATGGGTTAGCACTATTTTGGGATAAGTAGTTGATAGGGGATTAGGCCATTGAAAGGAGGAATAATGTCTGAAAATTTATTATCATAGGACCTTGAAGGAGGTTAATAAAGTTCTGCAGGTATTTTGAGGGGTTATTCCTAGGTTGGAAATGCAAAGTAAATGTGAAAATTTATAGATTTGGGCCTTGCATATATGTGTAAGTGAAAAAATCCATTCCAGGTTATATAGTGACAAGGATGACAGGTCTGCATGCATAATCAGAGAAGATTAATGGCTGAAAGAATATTTTGCCAAGATAAGATGTGAGGGCTTAAGGGATTTTGGTAGAGGCAAAGACAAGTTAACTCGCATGGAAAAACTAGTCATGGGATGGATAGAGGAAGATAGATCCACCGTGGAAATTAATTCCACAATGTCGACCCGCACAAACGAAGGGACTTCTCCAAATTTGTGCAATTATTTAAAGAGATGCATGTGTCGATGGAGGAGATCTGATCGGGGATCATATCTATGACGAAGAACGATTCTGCAAATCCAACTTGCACACCGCAAGAAAATTTTGGAATCCGAAGAATCGAGTAGAGGTCGCAAATTTCAATGGCCTAGATCATCCTTGGCCTCAGATCCATGGCGGAGAGGATTCCGTCGATCCAACTTGCACCCCGTGAGAAGCTTTTGGAATATGCGAAATCAGGCAGAGGCCGCAGATTTTAACAGCCTAAATCATCCTTGGCCTCATATCCACGGTGGAGAGGGATTTCGTCGATCCAACTTGTGCACCGTGATCAGCTTTTGGAATCCACGGAATCAGGTATAGGCCACAGCTTTCAATGTCCTGCATCGGCCTTAGCCTCAGATCCACGGCGAAGAGGGATTTCGTCGATCCAACTTGTGCACTGCAATCAACTTTGGAAGTCTGTGGAATCGAGTATGGGATACATGTTCTGACAACCCAGATCTATGAGTGGCCCAAATCTATGGTCGACGTGGATTTCACATCCAAAACATGCATGAGGGATAAAATAGTTCGGGAATGCGAAATCTTGGAGACCCCACACTTTGGACGACCTAGATCGTGGCATAGTTTTGATCTATGGCTAGAAATGATTTCGCAAGCCAAAGGTGCAAGGAGGAAGAATATAGGTTCATGAGCGAAATGGAGATGAACCGTGGGTAAATTCAATGATGCAGATTTCATCTACGAGAGTAAAACTGTTGGAGGTGCTATGAAACATCATTTTCAAACAACCAAAGCCTGCATCCCAGACACGGTATTGCCATTTTTAATCCAGCATGCGTATTATTCCATATTTCTTGTTTTATATATAAATCCTGGTGAATGTGCCACCTTAAAGTTGTTAGGATTTTTAATGATGATTCGAGATTGATTGCCATTTTTTGTAACTAAATTTGGATATGTTTCAAGGTTGGTCTCGGGAGATGATGACACTATAAAGGTAACCTAAATAGAGGAAGAAAGGGTTGGAACCTTCATTCAGAAGTCTTCCGCTCTTGGTTTTTGTAGCTCTGTCATTTTCTTGGAAGCATTAATGAGAAACTATGGAGAACCTCCTGCAATAAATAATGAGAATGCACGATATAAAAGAAATATTGGAGCACAAAAGACATTTTATTGATCACGGGCCAATTTGAGGGGACAACCTCCTTCGAGCAAGCTCAATACAAAATAACTCTTGGATGCTTTCATTAGCCTCAACACATACTTATATACTAAGTCTAATCTAAACAACTATTACCCCCCATGAATGTGGGATAATGCAACATAATAACTAGACAACTTAACAACTATTACTTACTCCCCATGAATGTGGGATAATGCAACATAATAACTAGACAACTTAACAACTATTACTTACTCCCCATGAATGTGGGATAATACAACATACTAATGGGACGACTTACAAAGCATATGCGTCTGATAAAATATACTAACAAAATAAAGAGGAGGGTTGACATGGGTTCTTAACATCCCCTCCCTCTTGAAAAAAAGCTTTTTCCTCAAAGCTTTAGATGTGGAAACTGTTGTTGAATCTGAAGGAGCGGTTCCCATGTAGCATCCTCTGGTTGCATGTTGTGCCACTGAATTAAGACCTTTATGATGGACCAAGAGCGAAGCTGACAAGTGTGCATATTGAAGATGGTCGACAGATCTGAAATGATGGATCCTTCATTATCTTGTTCTAGTAAAACAATTTGTGCTCTAATGTTGGTGCCAATCACTTGTTGAATGCGAGAAGAAGGAGGAAGTGTCAATTTATAAGCAACAGACCCAATATTCTGAAGAACTATATATGGACGAGAGATCTTTGTAGTGGGTGTTTGATTCTCATTGAGTTTCAAGGAGGATTGCTTGTAAGGCTACAGACGAAGAAAAACCATGTCACTGACTTGAAAAGTGCACTCAGAACGGTGCTGATCGGATTGGTGTTTCATGCGGGTTCTAGCCATGTGAAGATTGTCCTGCAGAAGGTGAAGAATCTGATGTCGGTTTCGAAGAACCATGTCAATGGCCTGAACTGGTGAACTGTTGGGGGTGTATGGAAGGAGTACTGGAGGTTTGTGACCATAAACTACTTCATATGGATTCATTTGAGATGCAGTATGGTAGGAAGTATTATACCACCATTCAGCAAGAGGGAGCCGCTTTGCCCACAAATGTTGTTCTTCAGAGGTGAAACAACGAAGATAAGTTTCCCAATAGTTGTTGATGACTTCATTCGGACCATCTGTTGGTGGGTGATAAACTGAACTCATATTCAGTTTGGTGTCAGTAAGGAGAAAATGACTTGTGAAAGGTGCGTTGCGGTCTAAGACAATGGAAGAAGGGATGTCATGAAGAAGGAATATCTTGTCCATGAAAATTTGTGCAATTGAGGAGGTGTTATATGGAGGTCTGAGAGCACAAAAATGATGATATTTGGAGAGCTGATCAACCACAAACAAGATTACGGTCTTCCCTCCATATTTAGGGAGCCCTTGAATGAAATCCATTGAAATATATTTCCAAATCCTTGTAGGGATGGGCAAAGGTTCGAGCAATCTCGAAAGGAGTGTAGTTTCACCTTGGTGGCACTAACAAGGAGCACATTCGAAAACCATTTGTTGAATTTCTCGTTTCATTCCCTTCCAAAAGAAGTGACATCGTGCCCTCTCATATGTTTTCATGAACCTAGAGTGCCCTGCCTATGGAGAAGCATGGAGTTCATAAAAGACTGCATGTTTAATATCTATGCTCTGTGGAAGCACCAAACGACCCTTGTATCTCAAAGAAGAGCCATCCCAAGAGAAATGTGGTACCACAGAAGGGTTAATTTCCAATGGTTGGATGATTTCAGATAATGAGGAGTCATTGACATAACCTTTCTGAACAGAGTGTAACCAAGTTGAAAGAGGTAGAGAAATAACTGAAAGAGAAACATGGGCATCAAATGTGTGGAAAAGAGCATTCACCACAAGATTGTCCCGAGCCTTTCGTATAGTCATAATCCCTGAGTTTGCTAACCCATTTCTGTTGTGTTGGGGATGAGACCTGTTGTTCTAGGAAATATTTCAAACTCTAGTGATCCGTCTTGATGCCAAAATGATTCTCTAAGAGGGATGGCCACCACTTTTGTACTGTGTGCAAAATAGTCATCATTTCCTTCTCATATGTAGAGGTGGATAAATTCTTTCCAGAAAGGGATTTTTCTGTGAATGCAATGGGATGTTCATCTTGAAAGAGGACAACCCCAAGTCCATTGTCGTAAGCAACACTCTAAAGAGTGAAGAGCTTGGAAAAATCAGGCATCTGAAGGGTGCATCGGAATGAAAGATCCAAGGGAGTAGTTGAGACTGCTAAAGGTTGCATCTGGATAAAATGGAGTTGAGCGATGACACCATGTGAATTCGTCTTAAGGATCTTTTGCATGCGATGGGAACTGATGATGCTAAGACAACCTGGTTGTAAGCCATTGAATGTGTGTTTGTTCCCATTGACTGAAAATTGTAGCCACAGTTCAACAAAATCCCATAAGATGGGTCCAAGTGTGTGTAACCATTGAGTTCCCAAAATCACATCACAGCCTCTTAGAGGCATGAAAAACATGTTAGAGCGCAAGTTATAATCTCCAATAGAGATACACACATTGCGACACTTTTATTTGCAAGGTAAGGTGCTCCCATTGGCAATGATGACTTGAAAGATGGAGCAAGGATGGACAAAAATATCAGCTTGTTTGGAAATTTGAGGGTCAATGAAGTTATGGGTGATACCATAATCAATGAGTATTGTAAGAGGAATCTTCTTGAAGAAACCCTTGACCTACATGGTTTGTGGGGCGGTCACTCCGACTAATGAATGGAGAGATATCTCTGGGTGTTCATCTTGAGAATGAGGGCCAACAAGCAGTTGCTGAATGTTGACCTGATCGTCTACTGGATCCTAAGCCGCTTCAAAAATTTCAATTGCAGGCAGAGAAACCACATCCAAGAGGTAGAGCTTTTGTTCAGTGCATTGATGTCCCCAGGTGAATTTCCCATCACAATTATAACAAAGTCTTTTTTCCCTACGTGCCCGCATCTCGGCTTCAAACAAATGCTTGATAGGAGTGGGTCTAGGAGTTGGAGGGATTGGATGTCTTTGGGAAACCATATTGCTGAATGGAACAAAAGTGGATTTGGGGCATTGCTGAGCCCTGATATTGTCCTCTGTCAACTTAGCCAACCCTAGTATTTCCATCATTGTGTTGGGACAGAACATGTTAACCTCATATCGAATTGTATCATTAAGACCACTGATAAAACAACTCCTGTAGAATGCATTAGAAAATCCTTCTATGTTCTTGACTAATTTCTCAAATTTTGTCTGATACTCTCTCATAGTGCCAGTCTAGCGAAGTTTGGTGAGTGCTCCTATGAATTCATCAAAACCACTAGGGCCAAATCGGTGCAAAAGGAGTAGGCAAAAATTTTTCCATTGGGGCTCTTCACGATCCTTGATGTACCAACAGAACCATTGAATGGCTTCACGTTCCAAATGAAATGATGCAAGTGGGACTTTGGTGACATCAAAAGTGTTATGCATATTAAAGTATTGTTCTGCCTTGTGTATCCATCCACTTGGATCATCACCATTGAAGCGAGGGAATTCAATCTTCAGCCCACAAAAGTTGTTGGAAGTAGAGAATGCAGTGCCGACAGAAGACTCAGGCTGTTGCCGGTTGCTCATGGCTGAATACTGAAGATCGAAGTCGAGAAATCTTTGATCTAGATCTTCGAGTTTGGTCTTGAGGGTGACAAGTTCTTCTTCCATTTATCTATTTGCTCCTGCGCAGGTGACAACCATAAGCAAGTTTTTTTTTTAATTCGAAAATGGGTGGAAAAACAAAAACAAATAGGATTTTAGAAAAGGAAAATTTTGAGTTGGGAAAAACGTGAGTGGGTAACTAGGTTGTGGACACTTTCTAAGGGACAGGGAAACAAAATATGCGAAGTTCAGAAGCGAGGTGAAAAAAAAAGATGGAATTTCAGGCTTTGGGAAGTGGACTCGGGATAGGGTCCTCAATGAATGAAATATGTAGAGTGGAATGACAGGGTTTATAGTGAATTTTCAAGGGAAATGGAGCTAAATCAAGGAATATATGGCTGAAAAACTTTTTTTTCTGTTTTCTTTTTTCCTGAAGAAATGATCTGTGGCGGTGCTAGAAAGTTGTGCTTTATCAACTTGAATTGGAGTAAATGATTTGTGACAAGTCTGGAATTCTGCGTGTTATCAACTGTAAATAGATATGGACCCCAGGTATATTCGGCTTCCTAATGGTTCAAAGGTAGTCACTCGGCCACCAAGGCTATCTCAGGCTTGAGTATTGGGGCAGTACCCCTCACTTCACGGCACAGGTAAAACTGTTAATCGCTTCGGAAAAAACGACAGCTCTTTGGTTTTCCTCACGGATGGGAATCTAGTCAATCTGGTGGGGGTCATTGCCCTTTTCGCTTGGCAGGTCCTCTCAATGGCCAGCTACTTCGAAGTTCCTGTGGTACTCCTCACAATGAGTTTTACGGCTATGCCCAAGTACTTCCCATAGTTAAGCGGATAGGGTTTATTCCCTGATGCAAATGAAAAATACCGCTGCAAGAAGAAGAACTACTGCAATAATCACAGTGCCAAAAAAAAATGTGACATAAATTCCACCCAATGCTCAAAAACCCGTAATTAGAGCTACGGTTTTGAGATGAAAATTTTTAAAATGAGCATAACCCGATCTATATTGCTCAGAATTGCTATTATAGCCTATTTCTGGAATTGGAACAACCACTCTGCTTCTACCCTACGAAATCGGAATAGAAATTTGGGCACTCGGTCAAAAGATTTCCGCTCTGCAATTTCCGCGGTCGTCACCGAAATTCTGAAAAATTGTTGATTTTAAATCCGCGATACCTCCACTTTTAGAACTCCAAATGAGATGATTTTTTTTTGAAACTACATATTTTTAAAAGAGGAATTCAGATATGTAACCTATTTCTTCTGATTATATATAGAAAGTTTCATAAATTGATCTGAAAGTTGCCGGCCAATTTTGCCCTCTTTTTTTTTTTTAAGAAAAAAAAATTTCCCACTTGTGCCAAGGAAAGTGCTCTGATACTAGATGTGGAGAACCTCCTACAATAAGCAATAAGAATGCACGATATAAAAGAAATATTTGAGCACAAAAGATATTTTATTGATCGTGGGCCACTTCGAGGGGGCAACCTCCTTTGAGCAAGCTCAATACAAAATAACCCATGTATGCTTTCATTAGCCTCAACACATACTTATATACTAAGTCTAATCTAAACAACTATTACCCCCCATGAATGTGGGATAATGCAAAAGAATAACTAGACAACTTAACAACTATTACTCACTCCCCATGAATGTGGGATAATAGAACATACTGATTGGACGACTTACAAAGCATATGCGTCCGATAAAATATACTAACATAATAAAGAGGAGGGTTGACACTGGTTCTTAATGGAAACATCTTCTGAGTTTTCTAAGATTCATCAAGTTGTTCCATGTTCAGTTTGTGTTTCCGGTCTGTGTCATTTTCATTTGTGTAAGTTTCTGCTAATGCTTTTTAGTTGTATGTGAGGAATTCACTTCATTAACCGCTCCTTGCATCAGATATTGTATTTGTGATGTGCTCATGATGATTGTCATAGAATTAAACCTCTGTTAGGTGCTTTGTTTTTAGTTATTAGCCTTTATTGTAGTTTCTTCTAAATGTGGTGCAAGAGATTCATCCATATATAGATGCATCTTGCTTCATTGGGCTCTTTCCCCTTCCTCCTACCACCACTTGAAGATATTTGACTGAATATAACAACCATGTTGCCTCAGATTTCATAAGAGAATCACTACTCATTATTATTGTAATATCCTTGAAGATTTTCAGGCTGTGATTCCATTTCCCAATGGTACTTCTTGTTTTTTTGTCTCACCATCTTTGACTTTACAAATATCTTGTTCTCATCAAATATTTAGCCTTCTAAACACTTGCTTAAAGCCATATGTGTATGTGAACTTTCTTGTGACAAAGAGAGAACCCTCTCTGGTTGTATAGGCTAGAATACAGTCTAAAGATTGGTTTGAAATGGTTTACCCAGTGATTTTCTACCACAACCATAGGAAAATTATTGGGTGATAACATCTTGGCGTCATTGTCAGGGAATAATCACTATTATCTCCTTGGGAAAATGACATTGTCCTAGTTCTATGACCTGGTCGAGTAATCGGTCCTATACACATACTAAATATACATGCTCTGGCGAATCCACTCAAAAATTTTGGAAGGTGACTCCACTGGGAAATATTGGCGGCCAAAAGGACCAATACGAACAGAAATCCTGATGCTGAGGCGTTTCAAGAAATTTTTGGTCCAAAGAGCCTGATTCGGAAAGAAAATAAGCTGCAGAGATTAGATAGAACTTTTGTTTTACCTACTGAAAGTGTTGTTTCCATTAATGATATATATGAGCATTGTGGTGAGGAATTACAGCTAGTTCTCCCCAAAACTAAGTCTAAGTCTAGCCTATCTGAAGTAATTTTGTACCCCTCAGCGTTTGAATTCTCACGTACATCCTGGTCGCCCGAGATCTTCGAGTCTCTGGGTGGGAATTTTCAATCCTTGTCTTAACTATATTGCCCTATACTCACCTCTGAATTAGCCCTGTTAAATTCTACTACCATAAGATAGTATGTTGCCTCATATTTGTCTCCCACTTCTTCCAAGCTAAATCAACCTTCATCTTCCAACCTCACAACTCCTCACATTTCTATAGCTCCTCAAAGCACATCAATCTTCGTTGCATCGGTCGCAATCCCTCTTGGAAAATTTGATCTAATCCCAAGAATGGAAAATAGATTTTCTCGTATTCTCCTTCCTGTTTCTCTTCACGACCTCCCTCCAGGATACTCCTAAAGGCTCAAACAATTTAATGAGGAAAGCGGGTATTCAGCTAAGGAACACTTGGAATGGTTCTCATACTGGGTAGACCTTGAGGAAGTAGACCATCATGATGTTAAGGTCATACTATTTTCCCAGACCCTGGCTGGAGAAGAAATAAAATGGTACATAAACCTCCCAGACGACTCTATTCTGAGCTATCATCCCTTTGAAGATTCTTTTAAGGACAAATGGGTAGACAAGAAGCACCCTAAGCAATATCTGTCTTAATGCCATTCCATGAGGAGGAGGGAGTGTGAATCCGTCCAAGATTTTTCTGACAGGTTTATGAAGGTATGTAATGCCATCCCTACCCAGTTCAAACCTCCCGTTGGTTTTGCCCAACTCCAATATGTCGAAGCTTTCGATAGTGATTTTACCTTGTGGCTAAGTGAAAGGATATCAGCCTCCTTAGGAGATATGATGAAAGACACCATAGAGGTAGAGGTAAACCTAACTGCTGCAAGAAAGAATAAAAGGGACGAGGGAGAATGGAGAAGAGAGGAGGGAGAATGGAGAAGAGATGAAGGAGAAAGAGGAGAGAGAAGAAAAGATTAAGAATTGGAACAACCCTCTACCTCTAGCTCACAAGAGGCCAGAATGGATACAATGACGAGAGCCATGGAGAGGTTGATGGAGAGACTCTCTGTGGATGGTATATCACTTCCCAGGGAAAATCAAGAGCAGTAAAATAGAAATCAAAATGCTAGAAGGCCACAAATTCTCCAGAACATGCAAAGACACCAGCGAAACCCTCCCGAACCACCTGTCAGGCCTCCATTTCAAGAAAATTATGTGGAATAGGATGGTGAAAATCAAAATGAGGACAAGTTCCATCTGTTGGACACTGACTCTTCCTCCACCTTTTTAACCAAATAAGAACATGATAATGCCTTTCTAGAAATGGTAGAGATGCCCCCAGAAGAGATAGAGGATTTCAGGAGAGGATATCAACTTGTTGTCCTGGATGTGCAGAGACATATTGTCCTTAGAAGCAGCTATGTCCTTGTCATGAGAAATAAAGATGCAGGAAATAAGGCCTCTACAAGTAAATCTAAAAATGACACACCCCCTAAGGATAGCTCAAAAAATGTGACAGATCCCAGAGGGAAGGAAAGGAAACAAGATAATCTACGAAGCTATGATCAAGGACAAACTTCTCTCAGCCTAAAAGCCAAAATTTCTACTATCAAAATCTATGTCCCTCTTACTAAATTATTGAAAAACTATGAATATCATTCCAAAATTTCCATAGAATTGAAGCCCCCAGGGGAAATCTCTACTATATCAAATTCCCTAAATCTTCAAGATTATAGGCCCACCATCCTATTTGGATCCCATGTAGATGATCCTTCTGATGAAGAAGTTCCCCCTTTCTATGTTAGTATGAACATCCATAACGCCATCCTACACAATGTCATGCTAGATTTAAGAGATTCCCACAATCTGATGCCCAAGAGAATCATGGATGAACTGGGATTGGAAGTGACCAGACCAAACAAAGACCTCTTTTCTTTTGATTTTAATAAAGTCAAGTGAATGGGATTGATCAAATATTTGGTCATTTCTTTAGCCTAGATCACTGCCAAAAACCTTGTCATGGATGTAGTTGTGGCTGACATCCCTCCGAAGTTTGGAATGTTGTTGTCAAGATCTTGGGCAGCCAAACTCAAAGGTTCTCTCCAAATGGACATGTCGTATGCCACCATACGGTGTATTTGGGGTACATAGAAGGATTATCAGAGAGCAAAATTTGGCATACATGATGACCAACGCTGAGAGACAACACAACCACCCCATATATTCGTTGAACATGGAGCTGGGATCTGCTATTTTCTACACAAAAGGAGGAAAAGAAAGTACCAGTTCATAGAATGTTGCCTATGTGGCTACTCTAGAAGAAGTGGAGGGAGTGTGGAATGTAAGGTTTGATGAGGCATCATGTAGAGAAGGTGTGGGAGCTGGAGTTTGGGTGAAACCCTCAGGAGGGAGAGCTTTAAATTACTCCTACAAACTTGCCTTCGATTGCACAAATAACAAGGCATATTATGAGGCTATGATGTTAGCGATTCATATCTTGAAGGAGTTCTAGGTTAGGAGGCTGGTGATACATGGGGAGTTTGAGCTGGTAATCAAACAAATAACAGGTGAATATCAAGCCAGACACCCTAGAATGAGAAGCTACAGGAATGTTTCCCAGGACCTGATAGAATGTTTTGAAGAATGCAATTTTAATCTGGTCCCCAGATTAAAAAATTGTATGGTTGATTTCCTGGCCACTTTTGTTGTTGTTTTCAAGGTACCCATGCACCCTAGTGGAAAATACGAAGCTGGAGTTAGGCATAGACCTTTTGTCTTGGATAGCATTAAGAGTTGGCAAGTCTTTGAAGACAACAAGCAAATATAGAAGTTCCTCACTCTCACTGGGGAGTTTGATGGAATTACTATTGATGAAGAAAATGGGCTTCTAGAGGAGGCTACTCTCACTCAGGAACCTTTGCAAAGACAGATTGTTGCTCCCAAAGAAATGCCACAAGATGAGGGTGTTATTCCTATTGAAGGTGTAGTGGCGACAAAACTGACGAAGCTTGGGAGCCAAAGTTGCAGGAGGCTAAAGGACAACAAACGTATCTGAACAATCTCTTTGGCAAGGAAATCCTCCAGCTCAAAGGTAACTCCATCCCCAGAGGCTTAGTCCCTTTAGCAAAACTCTTTGATCCAAATGATGTTGCTAAGGAGCCTGAGCTGGTCCCAAGTTGTGAAGATGTTGAATATGTAAATATTGGGACAGAAGATCATCCCAAGGTCATAAAAATAGAAAGAATCCTCTCACCTGAGGCCAAGCAAAAGTACATCTCGCTAATGAAAGAACACTCAGATTTTTTTTCTTGCAGTTATAGTGATCTCAAGGCTTATGACACACATATAATCCAGCACACTATACCAATAAAAAAAGATGAGATGTGTTTCAAGCAAAAGTTGAGAAGGATGAACCCCAAGTTGTTACCCCTAGTGGTAAAGGAGATCAAGAAATTATTTGAGGCCAAAATCATTATGGCCCTCATATTCTCATGCTGGGTGGCAAATCTGATCCCGGTTAGGAAGAAGAACAGGTAGATATGGATATGCATTGACTTCAAGAACTTGAACGGAGTTTCTTTGAAGGATCATTAGTCCCTTCCTAAAATGGACCATATTTTGCAGAGGGTAGTGAGTTCCCAAAGGATCTCCACTATGGATGGCTTCTCAAGCTATAATCAGATCGTGGTGCACCCAGCAGACCAGGAGAAGACAGCTTTCACCATAGCCTGGGGAACATTCATGTATGCAAAGATGTTGTTTGGACTAATGAATGTAGGGGAAACTTTCTAGTGGGCCATGGACATAACTTTCATGGATGAAAAAGATGAGATCTTGGTCATCTATTTGGATGACATCACTATCTTTTCACAGTCCGATGAGGAACACGTTGCACGCCTGTTGAGGATTTTCTGAAAGTGCAGAAAATTTGACATCTCTCTGAATCCAAAGAAGTCATTCTTTTCCATGAAGGAAGGGAAGCTGTTGGGGCACATAATTTCTCAAGAAGACATCAGGATTGATCCAAAGAGGGTTGAGGTGATCCGCAAAATTGAGCTACCTCGCAATAAATTTGAGGTTTAATCTTTTATGGGAAGGTAAATTTTCTGAGAATATTCATTGCTTCCTTCACCAAAATAGTGAGATATATAACCAACATGCTGGGAAAAGGACAAATAAATCAAGTGGACACCTGAATCAAAACAGTCCTTTGAGGATATCAAGAAGACTATCTCTGAAGCACCTGTACTTGCAAGCCCTGATTTTCCTAAAGATTTCCTTATATTTTCATTTGCCTTGGAGCACACAGTGGCAGGGGTATTTATATAGAAGAATCATGAGGGACACGAGCATCCCATTGCTTTTATAACAAAACCCTGAGAGATTCTACTCTAAAATACAACATCTTGGACAAGCAGGCTTATGCCCTGCTACATGTCTTAAAGGAGTTTCGAGTGTACATCATGTATTCTCGCATTATTTCCCATGTTCCCACCACCACTGTGAAGGATATCCTAACCCAACCAAACCCTGAGGTTAGGAGAGGAAAATGGATAGCAGTCCTTCTTGAGTATGATCTGGAGATCAAGCCCACAAAATTGATCAAAGGCTAGGGACTAGCCAAGCTCATGGCACAATCCAATTGTGATGCTCTCATCTTACACATGATTGTTTAATTATCAGCAAAAGAGAAATATCCTAAGGGACAACCAGATCCCCTAGTAGCTGAGAATTTCCTGTCATCCCCATGGTACATTGATATCATCTTTGTGTTACAACATTTGCAAGCCCCACAGGGTATGGACGGGAAAAGGGCCAGATTTCTCAAGCAGAAAGCATCTAGGTTCTGCATCGTAGATGAAAAATTGTATTGGTCGAAGGAACCAAGATGGGTGCTACTGAATTGTGTAAATGAAAAAAGAGGCAAGGAAGTTCATTGAATAATTCCATGGAGGAGAATGTGGAGGTCATCACTATTGGAAGCTCATTGTGAACAAGATCATGAGGAAATGGTTTTATTGGCCCATTATCTTCTCTGATACTCACAAGAAAGTTGTTGTTTGACACAAATGTTAGATCTTTGAAGGAAGGAGGAAGCTTCTACCATTGCCTCTGAATTAAATACACATTGAGGCCCCTTTCCAACAATGGGGATTGGATTTTATTGGAAAAATAAACCCATCTTCCTCAGGACAACACAGGTTGATCCTCACTCCCACTGACTATTCACTAAACGGATCAAAGCCGTCCCCACAAGAAAATCCACTGAGACAGTAATTATGTAGTTTCAAGAGGAGCATATCATGTCGATATTTGGGGTTCCCAGGAAGATAATCACTGGAAATTCTCCTGCATTCAAGTCAAAGAATATGGTGGAATTTTGCTTCAAATATCACATACAGTTGGGACATTCCAGAACCTACTATCCGAAGGGAAATGGGCTGGCATAATATTCAAATAAGAGCCTCATGAGAATCATTAAAAAGTTGTTGCAAGATAATAAGAAGGCCTAACACGTGATATTGACTCATGCTTTGTGTCCTGACAGAATCAATGTAAATAATCCATTGGCACCTCACCATTCCAGATGGTTTATGGTTTTGAGGTAATTTTTCCTAGTTCCTTGAGCTTTCCAGTGATGAAATTGCTACAAGAAGAGGAAACTAAAACACATCCAACTCAGAAGATGATGTATCAGTTGATTGAACTGCAGCAACAAAGGGAGCAGTTGTTTGACAGAACTCGAAAATTTCAGGAGAAAATGAAAGAGATATTTGACAAGAGGATGAAGCCTGATGATTTCCAGTTGGGAGATGTAGTTTTTTTATGGGATATACCACATGAGGAGAAGGGAACCATGGTAATTTTGATCACCTGTGGAAGGGCCCTTATAAGATTTCAACTTTCATAGGAAAAAATGCCTACATATTGGAAGAGATGGAGGGAGATCTAGTATCTATAGCCCCTGTAAATGAGAGGCTCCTCAAGCATTATTTTCTACAAAGTAAGTCAAGTTCCCATGACATTGTATATACCATTTCCTTTTTTGGATACTGCATGTGTGGATGGACCTCTGACATACTTAAAGCCCGAGGTGAAGGCAGTAAGGTCCCTAAGATGAGCTGTCATTTTGTTTTTCTTTTCAGATAAATTTGAAGTTACAGGCGGTAGAACAAGTTTTAAGGGTTGTAGGACAGCTTAGGACCAATCCAATGGATCAAACACGTGGTCTATAGATTTCTTTGCTATCTCACAGGGAGGATAGCATCCCCTAGTTGGATTCTTTGTTATCACCTATGCTAAATTTTAAATATTTTTACTGATGGGTTAGCACTATTTTGGGCTAAGTAGTTGGAAGGAGATTAGCCCAGTGAAAAGAGGAAGAAGGTCTGAAAATTGTTTATCATAGGACCTTGAAGGAGGTTAATAAAGTTCTGCGGGTATTTTGAGGGGTTATTCCTAGGTTGGAAATGCAAAGTAATTGGGAAAATTTACAGATTTGGGCCTTGCATATGTGTGTAAGTGAAAAAATCCGTTCCAGGTTATATAGTGACAAGGATGAAGGTTTTGCATGCATAATCAAAGAAGATCAATGCCTGAAAGAATAGTTCACCAAGATAAGATGCGCAGGCTTGAGGGATTTTGGTAATGGCAGAGACAGGTTAACTCGCATTGCAAAAATAGTTGTGTAATGGATAGAGGAAAATAGATGCACAGTGGAAATTAATTCCGCCATGTTGACCCGCACGTATGAAGGGACTTCTCCAAATTTGTGGAATTGTTTAAAGAGATGCATGTGTCAACGGAGGAGATCTAATCGGGGATCATATCTATGGCAGAGAAGTATTCTGCAAATCCAACTTGCACACCGCAAGCAACTTTTGGAATCCATGAAATCAGGTAGAGGCCGTAGCTTTCAATGGCCTAGATCAACGAGAGAGAGGGATTTTGTCGATCCAAATTGCACCCCGCAATAAGCTTTTGGAATCCCTGATATCGAGTAGAGGATACATCTTTTAATAGCCTAGATCAGCCTTGACCTCATATCCACGGCGAAGAGGGATTCCACCGATCCAACTTGCGCACCGCGATCATATTTTGGAATCCACGGAATCGAGTAGAGATCGCAGCTTTCAACGGCCTAGATCAACCTTGGTCTCATATCCACGACAGAGAGGGATTTCATCAATCCAACTTGCACAATACGATCAACTTTGGAATTCTACGGAATCGGGTATGGGATACATGTTCTAACGACCCAAATCTACAAGCGGCCCAAATCTACGGTCGATGTATATTTTGTAGTCGAAACGTGCATGAGGGATAAAATAGTTTCGAGGCTTGGAAATGTTGGAGACCCCACACTTTGGATGACATAGATCGTGGCAGAGTTTTGATCTATGTCCAGAAATGATTTCGCAAGCCAAAGTTATGAGGAGGAAGAAGATAGGTTCATGAGAGAAATGGAGATGAAGCATGGGTAAATTCAATTATGCAGATTTCATCTGGGAGAGAAAAATCATTGGAGGTACTCTAAAACATTGTTTTCAATCAAGCGAGTCTGTGTCCCAAACACTGCATTTCCATTTTTAATCCAGCATGTGCATTATTCCATATTTCTCGTTTTATGTATAAATCATGGCGAATGTGCCACCTCAAAGCTGTTAGGATTTGCAATGATGATTTGGGATTGATTCCCATTTTTTGTAACTGAATTTGGCTATGTTTCGAGGTTGGTCTCGAGATCCCATGACACTATAAAGGTAACCTCAATAGAGGAAGAAGGGTTGGAACCTTCATTCAGAATCCTTTCACTCTTGGTTTTTGTAGCTCTCTCATTTTCTTGGAAGCATCAATGAGAAACATATTCTGAGTTTTTCTAAGAATCATCAAGTTGTTCCATGTTCAGTTTGTGTTTCATGTCTGCGTCATTTTCATTTGTGTAAGTTTCTAGTAATTATTTCTAGTTGTATGTGAGGAATTCAATTCATTGAGTGCTCCTTGCATCAGATATTGCATTTGTGATGTGCTCATGATGACTGTCATATAATTCACCCTATGTTAGGTGTTATGTTTTCAGTTATTAGCATGTATTTTTTTTTGCTAAAGGTGGTGCAAGAGATTCATCCATAGATATATGCCCCTTACTTCACTGGGCTCTTTCCCCTTCCTCCTACCACCACTTGAAGATACTTGACTGAATATAAAAACCGCACTGCCTCAAATTTCATAAGAGAATCACCACTCATTATTGTTGTAAGCTCCTTGAATATTTTTCTACTGTGACTCCATTTCCCAATGGTACTTCTTGTTTGTCTGTCTCACCATATTTGACTTTACAAATATCATGTTCTCATCAAATATCTAGCCTTCTAAATGCTTGCTTAAATCCATATGTGTATGTGAATTTTCTTGTGACAAAGAGAGAGCCATCTCTAACTGTATAGGCTAGAATACAGTCTAAAGATTGGTTTGAAATGGTTACCCCTATGACTTCCTACCACAACCATAGAAAAATTATTGGGTGATAACACCGTTTAAAATCCCAAGAAAATAATAGAGGTTCCATTTTCATAGCAAACTACTCCTCTCTCTCTATCTATTGTGCAATGCTTGAGTGAAAGTGTGTAAGAATGAGAAAGGTGATTCACCTATTTATATTCATCAGTTGAGTGACTAAAATAACTAACTAGGTCATCCAGGTTCTCTAATTAGGGCCAACCTACCTAGGGAGACTCAAAATAACATTTATAAAATACTTTTGTGAGTACCGTTTCCCCGGCTTACAAAGGAGGTTTTACCTTGTGACTTTTACATGACCAATTACATTAATGACATCTCTGAATGGAGGAATAACATCTTCGAAGGAGGAATACAACCTAAGTACAATAGAATATCTTTCAAAGTTACATTTCTTTAAGAATTGAAAATAAGAACAAGAAGAGGGAAAGGAAGAAAAGAGCACAATTGTTGTTGATGGGGTTTATGCTAGGCCTAGGGATAGGTAAGCATAATTCAATTAGAATTCTGCTTAAGTATGGAAAGGAGCTAACGAAAAATAAGAAGAAAGAGTTGCGACAATGGCAGCGATGGAATGAAGGAAGGGATACCATATGAAGGGAAAGAAGGAGAATGAGGTACGACAGAGATAGATAAAAGGGGAAGCAGTTGAAGAAGTGATACCACGACAAAAGAAGATGTCGCGACAAAAGAAGATACTGCGACAGAAGAAGATATTGTGATAGAAGAAAGACCATAATAGAAGAAAAATATGTAACAGAGGAAGAAGGTAACAGAGTGGAGCTATGTCAGAAGGCGTACAGAGGTGCAAAAATCAAAAAGTGATAGATAATAAATATTGTGGGTATGAGGTTGGATAGATTCGACAGAAGCTGCACATAGGAAGGTATCTTTGTAAGTTAGGTCATCAGTTCCTACTATCATGTGTCGCTAGAATAGGAAAGACAACTTGTTAGCTAAATATAGGAAGCCGGCTGAGAAAGTGACAAGTAAAGAATCTGTAAAGAGTCTATAAAAGGATGAACCCGAACTGTATGTGGGTTAGACTCTCCCTTGTTATTGTTGTCTATTAGTTTTCTAAGTGCATGGAGTCGATCATCTATAGCTAAGTGCATAGAAGTGTATAAGAGACTGATTCGATCCAGGGTGTGTGTGGATCAGTAGTAAAGTCAAGTAGAGAAATATCAGAGATAGCAGAGAATAGAGCATGAGTAGAGAGAGAATTATGTATAGATAAGTAAGGAAGATCTAGAGCAAACTCTGCAGCTTAGTGCACAGACCAAATATGCCATATATTTCTCATGCCAGATGAAGAGCACCTTTGTGGTTTTTCCTACATGGGTTTCCACGTTCGCTTATTTTTTTTATGTGTAAATGTTGAGTGTGTTTAAGTTGCATGTGTATATGTTGTTGTGATTGAATGCTTATGTATTTGCATATGAATGGGTTTATATACATCAGTCACGCTATTATAAGTTTATTGTATCTATGTTGTATTGGGGTTAATGTTATATTATTCACAAGGGAAGAAGTGTGTTGTAGTCTAATTGCGCATAGTAGCATAACTAATCCATCCACAGGCTTCAATAGGCCAAGGGAGGTGAATTTTCCCACCCAACTACAAAAAATTGGTTCTGTTAGTTACCCATAGAAATATATCTCGAGTGAGACTGCATCTGCATCGCAGGTGTTACCAACTAGGGTTTTCTCTATCAGGCTGGTATCTTAGGCTTTGTTGTGTGTAAGAGGGAAGGGACTAAACCTGGGTCAAAGAGATGTCAGAAGGCCAACAAATGGTTATGCTTCTAGGACCCAAGTCATTTTGGTGAGGGACATTTTGTGGCATCCAATGAAGCATGAAATCCAAGATTGGGTGGATTTCAAATCGTTAGAGTTTAGACTAGAAAAGAGTAAAGGATCTCGGTGGAACCCAATAGAGTGGTCGGGTCGATATCTCTACACAGATATTCATAATATTTTCTTTTCTGAATTTCCCATTGTGTTTCATGAGTGATTGTCTAGGTTGGCAACCCAGCAAAGAAATTTCCAAGGAGGAGAAGTGACGGAGTGGACTCCTCAGTTCATTCAACGACTGAAAAGTGTGAGCAACCCTGTGTTAAGGGATGTTGATTTTTGGGTAGACAGTATTTTGGAGGGATACATTACTGAATTTTTTGTCGACACAATAACCTCATATAGTGAGGTTGAAAGAAAGTTTTTCCAAGGACCCCATGGAAGATACTTGTCATCTTTGAAAACTTGGATAAAGATGTGTGTATGCAAAAAAGTAATCATGCGAATGTAATAGTTGAAAACTGTGTGAATAAGGGTGGATAAAGTCGCAACAGAACTGTGTGAAAAATGATGGAAACTAAGGTGAGATATTCCCTAGAGATAGTGGAACTGAACTAGAGGCTGGTTATTTGAGAAGAAGGAGAATATTTAGGTCCGGAAAGAGAAGAAAGACTTTGACAGGAAGAGGAAGTTGTAGTATGACCAGAGGATAAGACTACTATCTTGTGTTGCACTTAGACGAGGGATCTTGAGACAAAGAAGAATAATATTAGCCAATATCCGAAGGAGAGAACGAATCATAAGAATCAGTAGAAACTCCAATACCAGAGCACGAGTATGGCACACCTACAATGCCACATACATTACGAGAGGTAAGATCTAGAAACCCATCTCCAAGTAGACTTATAAATACAAATAGTACTAACCCTGCAAATAGTGGACAAGGATGTCTGACTACTTATAAAAATCCCAAGTGTATCAGGAGCCAACATAATGGCTGGAATCGACATTAAGTTTCCAATATTCAATGGAAATTGGTTAGAAGACCCAAAGCAACATTGGTTTCTCTATGAAGTTGTATGGACTATGCGATAGATCCAATACAAAGACATAAAGAAAAAACATATGCTCACGACTCTGTGAGGTCGTGCGCTATATTGGTGCCTGAAAATTTCTATAGTGCCATTAGGACTTGCGCAGAAAACACTCGATCGAATTCGACTCAAAATGATGGATGAGTTTAGAAAGATGAATTCTGAGTCGATGTGTTTTACAGAGATTAAAGAAAGAAAGCAGATACCAAAAGAGTATGTTTGGTACTTTGACCAGAGATTCAATACATTAATGGCCAAAGTGAGCTTTAAGATTTCAGATGTACAACATAAGGAATGGTTCATTATCGCCTTGTTTCCGCACATTTGGATCCCATTGATGCAACAGAAGATTGTGTCGCATGCAAAAGCTCTCGAAATAATGATGAAGCTAGAATCCTTGTCGATTGGAGAGACCGATGCATGAATGATGCAGATTCAATCGTAGTTGGATAACCTTATGGTGCAGCTCCGGGAAACTAATAAAGGCAAGTAAGTTCAAGAAGAGCTATGGTGTACAAGATGTAGAACAAATGGACACCATAAAGACAATTTCCCAGCGCTCACGAACTATGTCACAACAGGAACACCAAACCCGATAAACACCCAAGGGATTCCTTGGTGTAGAATATGCGAGACTAGAGGCCATAAGTCAAAAGAATGTTTGTATTTACAAAATATTGTAAGTACACCAGCTAGTATGTACTGTAAATTTTGTAAATCGATAGGACATGATGAGAAATATTGCAGAGTACTTCAGGTGTTGTAAGAGAAAACGGTGGATACCTACTTGATGAAGAGCGATGAGCAGATGCAAGTTGAATGAGCACAACCTCAGTATCATCCTTCTCATTCTCCACCAACACAATTCTAATAACCACAATATCCTCAGCCATAATATCAACAGAATCAA
Source organism: Pseudotsuga menziesii (assembly GCA_001517045.1). Lineage (NCBI taxonomy): Eukaryota > Viridiplantae > Streptophyta > Pinopsida > Pinales > Pinaceae > Pseudotsuga > Pseudotsuga menziesii. The sequence goes on along the minus strand of LPNX010749928.1, from coordinate 1,474,594 downwards.
TATCCATTGTAACAACATTATTCTTAGCCAAGGGGGGGTGAAAAGTTTTTAGGAAGAGGACAACAACAAGGAGGAGGAGGATTTGGTCGAGGAAGAGTCCAAATCATATGCCATAATTGTGGACAACTAGGAAAAATTGCTCAAGATTATGCAAGTCCTGCAAAGAGATGTACGTACTGTAAATAATTTGACCATATTGTCGAACAGTGTCTGTAATTGATTGCGAAATGGAAGGCTCGAACCGTGGGAAATACCAATCATGTGCAGAATTCAAACTCGAACCCCATTCAAAACATCCAGTTGATTTCTATTGAGCCAAGAGAACCAAATATGGTGGTTCTTACAAGAGGATGTGTTGCGACAAAAGCATACCAGAATACACAGCATGGATAGCCGCAGGTACAACCAGCGGCACAAAAGAAAGCACCATTAGACATCCAGAAGGAAAAATAAGTATTCTTAGATGTGCGACCCGAATTTGTTGATACCGATCAAACGTCGACATCTGGACAAGTAAAGGTGATGCCCAAAAGATTCAAGCAATTACTTAGGAAGTAGTCGATGAAAAAGTTTAGTAAGCTCAAAGAATTTTTCAAAAGTTGTTTAGCACTAATCCATGATAGAGATGTTGTAGCAGAATTAACAACACTCATAGAAGAAACTCCAGAAGGCCCGTGACCTGAAAAAAGAGTTAACCATGTCGAGAAAATATCAAAAACTGGTTTTAAACTATAAATGACTGCGCATATAGGAGATTATGATATGGACTATATCATTTTAGATCTGAGCTCTGAAGTCAATAATATTGACAAGACAGACATGGGAAAGCATGAATAAGTCGCGGCTAGATTGGTCTCCCATTCAGCTAAGGCTAGTGAATCAGTTGAATGTTCTACCCATTGGTCAACTAACTCAAGTGCCTATCAAAGTAGAAGGCCTAAGTACATATGCAGACTTTGAAGTAATCGACATTATCGATGATATGAACCCATATCCTACACTTTTGGGAATTGATTGGGTGATAGATAATCATACCATAATTAGTTTTCAGAAAAATAATCTTTTCATTTGAAGATTCAGAAATAAGGGTGGGCGTGCCAATTGATCTGCTCGAAGGGCAGAGATATGTTGAGACAGTGAATAGTGACGGCCAAGGTAATTATCTGGATCAGTTGTATAATGCCATGTCTTCAAGAGAGGGCTATATAAATCCAACAACAAATGGAAAGCTTAGTTGGTGAAGTGTTAGATCCTACACATTCAATTCAGGAAAAGCATTAGAAATTTGGAAGAATCGCCTGCATGAAGTTTCCATGTGAAGATGCGCAAGGATTACAATATTTGTACGAGTGGTAGGAGATGAGGCAAGCGAGATACCTACATACTATGGTTGACCTAACCTTGCATATTTTCTGGTTGTTTTGGAAGCAAAAGTCACAAAATCACAATGATTATTTTCCTTGGGATTTGTGTTGAAAGCTACACCCACTAGATGGTGGGGTACACATAAACAATCTATCTATGAATGGTCACAATGTAGAAGATTTCTAGAGATTATATTTGGAGAAGAGATCAGTTATACTAATCTCAAGTATATAGGATTGAAAAATCCTTTTGAACATATTGAGTATTGTCGCATGACATGGCAAGAGTATCCGCAACAAGAATGGGTTCATCGCTTTATACATACATTGGATATGGTACCAGGGAGCTAGCACACATCAATGGAGCTGCTACAAGGAACTCTCGAGTGGGAAGAGTTAGATACAAGATTCACACACACATTTTAGTTTTTAAGTGATCATCCAACAATTGATGTTGCACTACAGATAATGAAAGAGAATATATTTGAGGAAATCCCTATTGCAACGACAAATTTCCGTCAGTGCAATGCGACAATCCACCATTGGATGGAATGTTACAATGTCATGGGAGAACTTGATGATGGTGACTCGTTTGACATAAACATACCTGAGTTGGAAGGTATGCACACAACGGAAGGATTTGGAATTTCCAACAACCAATTCCTAAGTCCACTTAAAATTAAGAAAGTAAATATTGGCTCTCCTGAAAAATCTAAAGTTCAGTAATATTGGAGATTATTGGAATGATGAGACTATGGGGAATACTGTTGATTTACTGCATGAATTCTAGGATCGTTTCCCTACCAAGTTTGTAGAAATGAAATGAATAGTTGGAGACCTTGGTGAAAGGAAGATACCTCTGAGACCCGATGCAAAACCAGTCAAGCAACGACCATATACATTGAATCCAAGATACAAAGAAAAGGTTAAGGTTGAATTGGATTGAATGCTGGAGGAAGGTGTTATAGAACCTGTCAAAGAATCAGAGTGGATTAGCTGAATTACAGTACAGAAAAAGAAGACCTCAGGTGAAGTAAGAATCTGTGTCGACCTGAGAAAGTTGAATGATGATTGTTTGCATGATCCATTTCTAACTCCATTTATAGATGAGGTACTAGAGAATGTTGGAGGGAAAGAGATGTACTCTTTCACTGATGGATTTTCTTATTACCATCAAATCAGGATTGCGAAGGAGGATCGACATAAGACTACCATTGCAATGGAGTGGGGATGTTTCTAGTATATGATAATGCCCTTTGGAATTAAAAATGTGCCTACGATTTTTTCAAGAATCGTAGTCACTGCTTTTAAAGACTTTTTACACAAATTTCTTGAATTCTACTGCGACAATTGGACATTATTTGGCCTGATAAAATACCATATAGAGAGCATGAGAATGATGTTGGAACGTTGTCACCAAGATCAAAATTCCCTAAATTTGAAGAAATGTATCTTTTGCGCACCTTCTAGAGCTCTGTTGGGCCATGTGGTCTATCGCGACGAAATTTTGGTTGACCCAATGAAAATTGCAACCATCCTCGACCTACCACTACCTACTATAGTTAAACAGTTAAGAGCGACTCTAGGACACACTGGATACTACAAGAAGTTTATCAAAGGATATGCAGAGGTGACTACTCCGATGCAAAAACTGTTGAAAAAATATATTAAATTTCAATGGATAGAGGACTACCAAGAAATTCTGTACAAGTTGAAGACCAAGATGGCTATTGCACCAATACTTGTGTTTCCATAATGGGAAAAATAATTCCACGTTCATGTCTACGCATCATATGTTGCGTTAGGTGTGGTACTAACGCAACCTGTTGAAGGATCGATTGATCATCCCATTCACTTAGCTAGCAGAAAATTATCAACTGTTGAGAAGAATTACACCAAGATGGAAAGAGATGGACTAGCGATGGTATATGCGCTACAAAAATTCAGACACTATTTACTGGGAGGACACTTCAAAATGTACACGGACCATTGTGCATTGCAATACCTGATTAATAAGCCAGTGTCGGGGGGGTATTTGTCTGTGGCTTCTCCTCTTACAGGAATTTGATTTTGAGATAATTGTTAAACCTGGTCGATTGAATTTGGGGCCAGACCATCTTTCGAGGATCAAAAGTGGAGAAGAACCAACTAGTCTAAAATATAATATTCCTGATGCATAATTGTTTGGGATAACCATGCTTGATGATCCGTACAGGGATATCATACAATTTTTAAGTATAGGTTATGTGCCAGTTGAATTTACCACAGTGCAGAAGAAGCAATTGATCGTGCGTGTTGCAGATTTCCAATTGAACGTTAGACACTTGTATAAGACGGGGCCTGATGAGATTCTTCATCACTACATTTTGGATCACAAGCACCCGATGATATCAAATGAAAAACATGTTGGTGTTGCAGGAGGCCACTATGTGGGAAAATCCACGGCATGCAAGATTCTGCAAGAAGGATTATGGTGGCCCACCATGCATGCAGACACCCAAGATTATTGTCGTAGCTGTGATGTTTGCCAAAGGAATAGAAAGCCTTCCCAAAGAGATGAAATGTCATTGGTACCATAGATATCATTGCAGGAATTTGATAAATGGGTCGTTCATTGTGTAGGACCTATCAGTCTGACAGAGAAGCGCATGGGAGCATGATATACTCTCACCACGACTAATTACTTAACCAGATGGGTTAAAGCAGCTCCAATAAAATATTATACTCCTACGAAATTTATATCTGAAAATATTGTGACAAGATTTCGGTGCCCATAGATCTTAATCAATGATCAAGGTACGCACTTCGTTAATCAATTGGTTGAAGAATCGACAAAGGAATTCTAGATCCAGCATATAAGGACAATGCCATATCATCCTCAAATGAATGGATTTTTCAAAGCATTCAACAAAATTCTATAAAACTCATTGACAAAGGTTTTTAATTCCCAAAGAGATGACTGGGACCAAAAAATTTATGCAATGTTATGGGCATATCACATGACGTGTAAGAAATTGACGGCACAGACTCCATTTCGGTTGGTGCATGGGCAAGAAGTTGTCATGCCTATGGAGTATATTGTACCGAGTCTAAAAATTGATACAATCATTGAAATGACAGATGTTGATGCTGTCGAAGACAATTTACTTCAACTAGTGCAGTTGGAAGAAGAACGTTTTATTGTATGATTTCATCAAAATGTTGAAAAGCAAAGACAAAAGGTATGGCATGATCGGCTCATTAAGAACAAGCAATTTCAAGTTGGAGGTCTTGTTCTTATGTCTGATAGCAAATTATTCAAGCACCCAGGTAAGTTTAAAACTCATTAGTTAGGACCATACATTTTCAAAGAAATCACGAATGGAGGAGTAGTGAATCTTGAAAAAATAGATGGGACATAAGTTAGGGGACTGGTCAATGGAAGTCGATTTAAACCATATTTTGATAGTTACAACATGGTCGCATAAAAAATAAAATAAATAAAAAAAGAGAAAAGAAAGAAAGATGAAAGAAATAGGGAAAAGAAAGAGAGAAAGAGAGAGAGAGAGAGAGAGAGAAGGGAAAGAAAGAAAGATGAGCCAAAATTTATGGTCGCAAATGGCTAGTCTATCGTCGAGAGAAGTGAAGTTTCACAGACTTGGCATATGATGAAGGATAAAACACTAAACAAATACACTTGGTATGTTGAAATAAAGGAGCCTTATTGAACAAAGAAAATAGGTCGCAAGTACTGCGACTCTGCCGTAAGAAATATGGGCAGTATAAATATGATAGTTAGATGACAGTCACTTCCGATAGGACAGCTGGAGTGTATAAAGTCAAAAAAGTTGAGAGAATCTAGAGACCTAATTTTAAAATCACTTGGTCATAATTATAATGATGTCATAATGAAAACTTTCGGCTCATTTTCCAGTTTTCATACAGTAACTCGAAATGGTGACCCACGTGATGGATCATGTTTCCATTGCTCCCCCTCAATTTTAAATAAATCAAATACAATGCAACAAGAAACTGCTATTTGCAACACCCAGGGCCAAAGCAAATTGTTACAGAAGTATAGTTACTATGAGTCTTAGTGATGTTTCCTTCATAGGCTCCATGATTGAACCTATGATGATCGAAGGAAATGCTTCCATATATGTTCCACCGCAAGCAGGGAAGGGATTGGAAGTTGAGCTAGTTTCGCTCATTCCTAAGGTAAGGATACGAAACTCCCTACGAGGGTCGGCAATGAGGAAGCATTTTGGTTCCTGGAAGACCGAAATTGTCTCAGCATTACTGAGAAAGGGAAGAGGCAGAGTGCATAGTATCCATTGCTAGAGCCCGTCGGTCTGAACCAATGTTCAGATAATGAAAAATAGAGAAAAAGGCCACAATCATCACCATCATCTCGATAAGAATCTCAAGCCATAATGGGTGATGTTTCTTTCAAGGACAAGATGGAATAGCGAATTGGCCATGGAAGGTAATACATTGACGAAGCAGAGGATGTCGATGAAATGGCTTATTTCATCATTGAAGAACCAGAAGACATCGATGAGATGGCAGAATTTACCAGTAGAAGAATAGATAAGATGAGTAGACATTGATGTGTGTTTCCTATGAAGAAGAAGTTGAGAAACATGTTGTTCATATGGAAGGGAAGAGGCAGAAGTATAAAATACTCGACATGTACTTCAGAGTTTGGCTTTGGTTTTGAAAATTGTTGATGTTTATGAGCTTTTCCATCTAGTCCATCCTACATCTTTGAAATAGTAACTATATCTGATAGAAGAAAGAACCAAAAAAGCAGCAGTGGAATATGCATAGAAGATAGAATAGGTAGAAGCAGTGTGCACTAAAGTTGTCGACCAAGTATCCTCGGCTTGGGTAGCATTCATAAATGATGTGTAATTAAAGAACGTCACAAAATAGCTACGTGCAGCTGAGATAGAGGTAAATCAGCTGAAGAATGAGATGAAGCAGTTACCTTTAGCGCAGAAAATGGCTAACTTAGGCAGAGATGAAAATATTGCAACAACAAGTAACAGTGCTATGCACACAACAACAACAACACACAAACAAGGTTGAAGAGCTACAGGATGAGGCTGAAAGAATCACGTGCATCATTCAACCTGTACATCAAAAGGTAAGAGAAGTAACAGAATCAACATAAAAGGTAATGCAGCAACATATCGGTTCCTACCTTGTGGAGCAATTGAAAAAAATGGAGGAAGAAGTGCGACAGAAAGTGGAGAATGTAACTAAAATATTACAAGATTTTCAAGGAAAAGCTATCACAAGTGAACAAATGTAGGAATAACATTTTTGTGGCTCAGGAAACTATCGAGGGTTAGAATCCCTCTCTCTCCTTTTGTTTTTTCAACAATCACATTTATTGGTCCAGTCAAGTACAAAAAAGAGAATAGCTCGGTTATATCTAGCTGAGCTACAAGGATCCAGTTGGAAAGAAATTATTTTCAAAGACTCCTATCCCATCGATATGGGAGATTGATGTAATGAATATTGAATCGATTTCTCTTCCACCTAATTCGATCTCTTGTTTCAGTTAAGAGGAGTCATTGAAAGGACAGGTTCAAAATCATGATCAACCCCTTTCTCAAATCCTGCTGCAGCTGCACGAGCCCTTCCCACATGCCACAAATGACCTACGAAGAAGAAAAATCCTAGAACGAAATGGGAGGTGGATAACCAACTTCGGGGAGAAACATAATTCACTGCATTGATTTCGATAGCTACACCACCCATAGAATTTGAAGAACCTAAAGAAGCATGAGTCATATATTTTGTTGAATGTTGTTTCTGCCAAGGCTGTATGTCTTTTCTCAACTTGCTTAGGTCCAAACCATTAGGGCCCCTTAGGGGTTCAAACCACGAGTGAGTGTTGGGGGCCTATTGGGCATAGGGATAGGTAAGCAGAATTTACTTAGAATTATTCTTAAGTATGGAAAGGAGCTAAGGAAAAAGAAGAAGAAAGAGTTGCGACAGAGGCAGCGACAGAATGAAGGAAGGAAGACTAGATGAAGGGAAAGAAGGAGAATGAGGTACGATCGATATAGATAAAAGGGGAAGCAATTGAAGAAAAGATACCATGACAGAAGAAGATGTGGCGACAGAAGAAGATACTGCGACATAATAAGATATCGCGATAGAAGAAAAGGAAGCAACAAAGGAAGAAGGTGATGGAGTGGAGCCATGTCATAAGGCATGCAGAGGCGCAACAGTCAGAAACTGACAGATCATAAAGATTGTGGGTACGAGGTGGCTAGAGCCGGAGGAAGCCACGCATATGAAGGTATCTTTGTAACTTAGGTCGTTAGTGCCTCTTGACATGTGTCCCTAGAATAGGAAAGACATCCTCTTGGCTAAGTATAGGAAGTCGGTGGAGAAAGTGACATGTAAATAGTTTGTAAAGAGTCTATAAGAGGAGGAACCCAAGCTTTATGCGAGTTAGACTCTCCCCTGTTATTGTTTTCTATTAGTTTGCTAAGTGCATGGAGTTGAGTATCTGTAGCTAAGTGCACAGAAGTGTAGAAGAGACTGAGTCGATCTAGGATGTCTGTGGATCAGTAGTAAAGTCAAGTAGAGAAATATCATAGATAGCAGAGAAGAGAGAATCAATAGAGAGAGAAGTATTTATAGATAAGTAAGGAAGATCTAGAGCAGAGTTTGTAACTTAGTGCACAGACCAAAGGTGCCATATATTTATCATGCCAGATGAAGAGCACCTTCATGGTTTTTCCCAGATGGGTTTCCACGTTAGCTTCTTTGTTTTATGTGTAAATGTTGAATGTGTTTAAGTCGCATGTGTATATTTTGTTGTGATTGAATGCTTATGTATTTGCTTATGAATTGGTTTCTATACAACAGTCGCACTGTTATAAGTTGATTGTATCTATGTTGTACTGGGGTTAATGTTATATTATTCGCAAGGGAAGAAGTGTGTTGCAATCTAACTATGCATAGTAGCATAACTAATCCATCCACAGGCTTTGGTTGAGTGCCTTGGTGATAGGCTAAGGGACACGAATTCCCCCAACCAATTGCAGAAACCTAGTTCTAGAAGTTACCCATAGAAAGATATCTCGGGTGAGATTGCATATACATCGTAGTTGTTTCTGACTGGGCTTTTCTATGTCGAGACGATATCTTGGGATTTTTTGTGCGCAAGAGGGAATGGACTGAACCTGGGTCGAAGAGATGCCAGAAGACCAAAAGGTTGCGCAAATCAAAGAGCATATATTGATGGATTCTTGAACTATGAAGAAGTCCATATTGATGGGTGCTCAAACCTATATGTTGGTGACATAGAGATCACTTTTGAATATGTTGCTACAAGAAAAATTTCTCATGAACATGAAGACAAAGACCTTGTGGCAGATAAGGAAGAACCAATATCAACTTCCCCATCACTACTTGAGCTTCAAGAAGTTGATCAAATCAAGAAGAAAGAAGAAGAGGAGGTTTGCTCCCATGAACCATCCTTCACTGGAGGGCCATTAAAGATGAGTGAAAGGATTTTCTATGAGGTTTTATTAGGAATATTGCACCTTCTGTGGACAGAAGTTATTCCTCTGGTCTGAATCGTTCAGATCTAGAACAAATGAGTGAACGACAAAGGATGAAGACCTTCCCTGAATGCTGTAGACACCTGAAATACGGATTCGATCATGAACCTATGTACCTACAAACATGTCAAACATACAAGCACATCAAAGCTACCAGAAAATCATCTCCATATCCATGCTAGTGACTAAGGAATCTAGCAACATATACATGTGAAATCAAAACAATAGATATGTGGGATGGAAATCAGCTTTGCATTAAGAATGAATGAAGAAGCTTACAACCGTTGCCTTAGTGTCGACAAGCTCCTCCACGAGACAAACACTTAGTCCCAATAAGCTCCAACTTTTCTCTCTACACTCTCCAATGATTTAGACTAGGTACTCAATTCAACAGCATAAAAATACCTCTATAGTTCTACCCCTCAACTATGGATATGAGCTTGTATTTATAAGGCTCAATGGATAGGGATAGTTGAGAGAATAGTGGGTGAGGTGGCTCCAAGATCCTATCAAGTGGTATATCGAGATCAAACTAACCCATAATTATATGGATAAGGGAGGACACGAGGCGCAAGATCTAGAATCCTTGAGAAATTCCTCTTTTTCCCATTTTACCTAGGGTACCGCTTTTGCTCCCTTATGACAGAGCAGTTTAGATGAGAACTGCTTTAAGAACAAATCCTATAGGAGGTGGCACCGCTTCTCTATAACATGATACAGGTGGTGGCGCCACTTCTCTATAACATGATACAGGCATTGTTGAACAAGGTACCGCTCATCAGCCACAAGGTAAACGCGGTGCTAGGTTTTTTCAAGTAGAATTAACAAATAGAGCAAGTTTCCACTCCAAGTATTGGGATTAAGGGAAAACATAGGGGTTAAGGATCTCATCACATAATGGTGGTAGGATATAGGTATAATAGAATGCCCCCCAAAGCATGTGGCTTAGAGGGATACGATAAGCGAGAGCTTTGAGAGAACAAGTTATCACTTCGAGGTGAAAATGTCAGCTCGGTCGAAGAATGTCACCAAGTAGGCATCTGTAGTACATCAATACTTTTGACTCATAGACAAATGTAACCAACTCATGGCTACGGACCAATACAAGGAAGATCCATGAGAGGAATAAATAAGCATGGCTACTAGAATACAGCATAGATCCATGTGATAGAGGACTCAAACTTGGACATAGCTACCAGACATACAACATATATTTATGTCATACATATGCAAATTTGAGCATAGCCACGACCATACAAATGTGGATCCTTGATGGTTATAAAAACCCCATCACAACCTGGGGAAAGCAATGAGCACTAAACAAATACCCAGGGTCTTCATCTCGTCTTCCACAAAGTACGATTCTATCCATGTGATTACAATGTTCTGAAGTCAAACATGGTAGAAACCACTTGATTACTGGCCAATGATGTGAACCGTTAACAAGTGCAAGGGAGATCACCATTGATGTCAATGATTCCCAAGGTACCCTAGTACAATCTACTAAGCGTGAATAGATGTCTTGATGTCGAACACCCAGTCGATTCTATTGGTCAAAGGTCAATGATGTCAACCTATGTCGAGAGCGAGAGAATTTGTCATTTAGACATATAGATCTCAAGGTACAAAATTTTGTTTCTAAAACTATTTCCCAGATGATGAGCTAATGTCGACGGGAATAGTCTCGTCGAAGGAGGGCCATGATGAGTCCCACATTGACGACACGAAACTCGGAACATAGTTCTGGAATGATGTGAATGAAGTAACCATAAGACTGACTCAAAAGTACTGACACAGAGACTGTTTTGACTGCAAAGGTAAAACTTCTTCAACTTCCCTTTGAACATCGGGCAGCACAACAAAACACTTGGCAGCATGACTAGACCAGACAAACACACAGTGCGATGGTGGACAATGCATTCTTTTGAAAGACTCAAAGGAGTGACATGACTCATGAAAGTGGATCGTCATGGAGATCAGCTGAATACCCAATTGACTGAAATGATATGCAGACAAGTGCCATGTTCAAAGGTAACGACAAACTAATGCCATTTATTTTCAAAATAATTCCCTTCCCATTTTCCCCATCATGGTTGACGAGTGCCTCTTTTCAATTTTACGAGTTCAAAGAGGGTAACAAACACTCGTTATAGCTCATCTAAAGACAAGTCCAACCTCATATGTTTTACGAACCTGAGAGAGGAGGGGTTCATTCCCAAAAGAGGGTCTCTCAATGTTTAATTTAACGAGTCCAATGAAAAAAAACTCGGTATCGTTCATGTTTAGAGAGTCTGAACGACCATGGAAGAAGACTCCATAGGGTCCTTTTTCGTAAAATAGTTCATCTGAATGGAAAAAGTGATAACCTACCGTCAGATGAATGACTCTTCAAATGCTTTAACGAGCGTGAAGAAGACAAGATCACTCGACAATCTTTTCGTATTTAAGGAGCCCGAAAAGAGTTTAAAGAAGACTCCACTAGGTCTCTTTTCACAATGAGAGATTTTACGAGCCTGAAAAGAATCAGAAAAGGACTTGGACCTTTGATGCTAAGTTTCTAGAGTGTGACCAAAGTGTCGCAATAAATGCTCAAAAGACTTTTTCTGTTTATGGTAGTACAAAAAAGTCAAAAATGAACTCCCAAAACTTTACTACTACCGCTCTTCTATTCTCCAATAAATGACATTAAAGGATTATGACTAATATATTTTGAGTAATAAATGATTTTAAAACAAAACTATAGCATTTCAAACCATAAAATGTATATAAAAGTCATGTAAATAGTAAAAAATCAAAACATTTGACCATTTACCCATAGTGGAGAGCCTTTGGAGCATTTTCTTGGCCAAATTTTCAGTCGTTGATATCGAGAGCATCCACCGTCGGATTCACGTAGCGTCAGTTCCAGGTAATAGCCTAGACCCTACTCTTTCATTTTATGTCTTCAATTTTGATTTTTGGTGGTGTTTTTGGCTTATAAGCCGAGCCCTAAAACCATGGAAGTAAGAACTGCTCTTATCCCTTGCGGGATAAGCGGTACCCCACTAGAACTGCACCGAAAACACTGCACATAGGCGATGCCACCGCCTTTCCTCAATGGGACACAGGCGATGCCAGCCGTGGATAAATATAAATGCATGCAGAAGAAAAACTAGCTCATTTTTTATGATTTGGATGATTGGAAATGCTTCTAATTAGTCTTGTGATGGTTTTTGACAGGTTCTTATTGATCAAAGATGGTCATATGGAAAGAGAAGCAACATGAAAATGACGATGCCTTCGTCGAACGAAACACGGGTTGTATAGCCGCGTTGAGAGACTGTGGAGTCTTAAAGTCCTTCTGCACACCCAGTATGGTGTCGCATGAGCGACTACTAGAACATATACTCCGGATGTGAAATATGGATCAACAATATTTCGAGGTTGGTGCTCACTTATTGACAGTCAAAGTAGAGGACATCTACTTCCTGACAGGACTATCGAGATGGGGTGCACCCATCTCTTTGACTGGTTACCATGGAGGGGACATTACTACTCAGGAGTTGATAGACTGCCATTGCATTCTGGGACGAGGACATCGAGGAAGAAAATTCCCATAAAAGCAGTGGTGGATGGCCCTCTATGGACAATGTTGTTTACCATGCAAAGAGTGGCAGGAATCCAAGGAGTACATCAAGCATATAGAGCACATATGCTCTATGCCATAGAGGCTATGGCACCCACAATTTTCAACTGGGCGGAAGCTCTACTTCCGATCTTCAAGGATCAGTTGACCAAGTGTCAACAGGGGGAGCTGAAGCAATTTGGTTTTGGTTCCATTCTAGCTTGCTTCTTTTTCGAGCGGGTTCCACAGATGAGACCCTAGGTGGTCTTACAGAGTAGAGGTGGGTCTGGATTATGGCCCATATTGGAGCGATTTTACAGAGAGAAATTCCTATGGCTTGGGGTACCACAACAAATAGCTTCACTCCAGAAATCAATCCTTTCCAATATGCAATAGAAATTAAATGTCTAACACTAAAGGATCAGACCTCGTACCTTATTCTGGACGGTTGAAGTAGATCCCCGTTGAGCTTTCCAACTTCAGCTTGAATTGATAGATTACTTCCTCAACAACAAGTAAACAATACAACTATTCTATATATCATGGTGTTAGATCTATTCTAGCATATATAATCAATAATGTATAAGTATTTGACATAATCCAATGGATAAAATATTCATTCAAACACGCATTATTGGACAGGAAAAGATATTTCTATTAATATAAATCAGAGATTACAAGATACAACCTCTGTCGGCACGTCTGCGAACCGGAGAAACTGAATCCCCCACTTGGGCCTCCACCACTTCAATCCTCCATCTCTAGATAGCAAGCTCACAAGCAAAAGGCAAGCTTGGGAAGAACACAAAAGTGCTCCAAGGGACAAAGGGATGCAGACTCAAGCATAAGTTCCGGAAACAATGGACTATAGTTTCTTTGCTCTCAATTCTCTCTTATGCCTTCAATGTACCAAGGGGTTCGTTATATAGATTTTCAAAGGGGTAATGAAAGGTCGAATCCGAGCGATCTCAAGGCATAGGGAAGGCCAGGAGTCAAGTGAGTCAGATCCATGTCAAGGAAAACTCCAAAAGTATTTGGATTTTGTACACATCCCGATGTACGCGGTTTTAGTGGTCAAACCCGCATATATACGTGCTTATAAGTTTAAAAGTCGCGTGTATCATTTTTCACATGTTTTTAGGGATGGTCAAGGAAACATCAAAGGACAAAAAATGGTCCATGGGGTCTAAGGAGTCTGCAGCGGGATAGGGGAAGGCCATACAAAGTGTGATTCACCTGGAGTAGTGAAATCAGCTATAGCAGATGCCCCCTAATGTGTGAGGTCAGAGGGGTCATACGATGGCCGAAATACATTATAAGTCCATCCCAGAAGTGGAGTGATGAAGGATCCCAAATGGAAGACTAGCCATCCAATCAGCATAGTACAATAATACAACTCTGCATATAACTGCAAATACATATAGCAGTCTTGGATACATAAGATTACAATGGCCATGAATAGGCATGATACAAGATATCACATAAATGGTCATTGCCACATACAATATAAATAGATCAGAATCTCCATGATGAAGATATACAAAGGACCATGATCTCCATAATGCTGAAGATATATAACAGATCAAGATCTCCATAATGGCTGGAAATGTCTGACATATACTGGAATCAAGTCATGAGAGCTGAAATCTCATGAACACTGGCACGATCAAGGAGGTAGCATATAAGAGATGCCACCAATCTAGAAGGTCTTCTACACAAGCCGCTACGAGTACATGTCCTACTATGCGAATAGAGGTGTCGAGGTTGAACATAGTATTCCATCGTCTGATTACCAGTCATTAATGTATACCGTTAACAGATGCAAGATCACCCACTGATAATGAAAATGGGTATCAAGGTACTAGAGTGCAAACTAACAAGTGTGAATAAATGTGTTGAGGTCGAACACTTGAGAGGATCCATCGATCAGGGGACATTGATGTATTCCCAAAAACTATCGATGGTGAGAGAACCTACCACTGATGGGTGCAAGTATCAAGGCACTCAAAATGACTCTAGATTCCAATCCCAGAATAAATGATCTGAAGTCGATGGGATGAAATCCGTTGGAAGGAGGGCATTTAGGCATCCCCCATCATCAAACACAAGGTACTCAATAAAGCTATATAATGTGGAAGGACTCAATCATAAGGTGCATGAACCAGTACCTGTACCGGGAATGGCCGACATGCAAAGTCAAGATAACCGAGGAATGGCCAACTCAGGCTTCAACTTCCTTTGAACAAGAGCATAATGGTGTATGGTGACTGAATGAAGGCAACATAGACTCGATATACAAACTGGGACATCTCTGCGACACAGGAGGCATCGACAGAGGCTCCATAGGGACTGGAAGCTTAACCAATCGGTGGAGATAAACTCAGATAAATGAGTACAGCTCCTAAAGTCAAACTATAACCCAACCAATGGATGTGATATACAATGCTCTGTTCGAAGGCGACATGACTCGACAGCTGCCACGGATAACATCTTTCCTTGTCCGGCTTTTTGGTTTTCTGATTTTTTTGGACTTTTTCAATTATTTAAAAAGCTTGAAAAAGAATAAAATTGCTTTATAGTTACAAACTAGGAGGAGACGAGTGTCATAAGGGAAAACAAACTAGTTCCAAGCAGTGGAACATACCTATGCTCAATGCAAGGATACATGTGTAGGATATCAACACTCGGGGGAAAATCCCCTCTCAGTAAAAAAGGGAAAACAAGCTGCGAAGGATATAAAAAATGGCTCTGCATGGCTAGACATGAGACAAGCTCGGGCTATATTGCTGAAACTCAATGTCAAGGGAGTCAACATAAAGCTCAATAAGGTAGGAAAATATCATGATAATGCATTCACAACTTGACATAAGGGAGTCCCAGGGAAATGGCCAGCATAAAGTTCAAGAGGAGTATGAAGCCCTTGCTCAAGGACATGTCGGGACTAAAAGGGACTCCCGGACCTAAGAGAGGACTCACAGCATGGGTACCAAATGCAAAGGGGAGCTAACTAGGACACCCATGTATAGGAAAGCTCTACCATTCACATAGTACCACTTCTAACAGCAGCATCAAGGTTCCGTGATACCATGGAATGGGTTCGTACCTAAGGTTAAGATGAGATGGTCATAAGGCAATGCATAAATGCAAGCGGATGTGAAATCCTAACCTATATGCCAGTTCAGACATAATACCTGTGACGGGCACGAACGAGTCAAAACCTTGAAGAGAGTGTACAAAAACTGGACCCTGCATGACAACCATATTAGTAAAAAACAACCCAAAATAATCAATAAAGAATCCAAACTATAGGGAATAGGGAGGAATGGTCATGATAACTACACCCAAAGGAAAGAATGCAGTGAACAATGGGACATAAAAAGGAAAGTAAGGTGTAGACCCAATGTTCACGCATCCACCACCACCCCCATGAGGCTAACCACTGGTGTAAAGACCGAGAGAAGGGAGTCAACATCCTCCACAAATGGAGTAGAGGGTAGAATGTGACCACTCCCAAATCTATGAGCAGGGTAAGGGTCCGTGATGCCCCCAAGTCTGACACCAGGGTCCGTACTAGGACAAAGGACAGGTGATAGGATACCAGGCATGCCGAAAATAAAAGGACCCGAACTCAAGAGAGAATAAATATACTCAAGTAACCACGATCCCAAAGGCCAACTAGCGCACAAAGAGCACACTCCTAAGAAAATATACAGCCAAAATACAAGCAAACCAAGGGGAGGATATGTGAGCTCCCGAACGCAGCAGGTATGTCTTGCCTAAAAGAGGCTCGAAACTCCCTTACACTACAGGTGGAGGTACGTAACCAATTATAGTGGCCCTCAGCTTCAACGCATAAAGCGACTGTGTTGTCCGACCTCTACCTGGCCGGGACACTTGCAGAATAACCCTTGCAAAGTACCCCCTCGATATCCTAGGTAAGGCTTCTAAGGTCACCTCAATATAATCAATGCTCAGGCGGACAGTCGCAGGCGGGATTGACCGTATGGGCAGGGTAGCAAAGCCCGAAACTCTCGAAATAGCCCCCAGATACGAATCCAATCCTGTAAATATCTCCGGTGCTACTCAGTTATGACTAGGGGTCATCCCAATCAATAACCACTCACACTGCCACGTGCTTAATTCCCTTTTGAGAGGAGGATCCTGATAAACACTGGTTATACCAAGGATTTCACACACTCACCTGGACAGACACATACATGTTGTTGTTTAGTGGTCTTGGAGAATTTACTCACAATGAACTATTCCAAGACCCTAAAACCTAATCTTGTTGGTGCACCCTAGAAAAGAAAAGAGTGTAATTCATTTTAATATGCATTGATTTTATTTGGTTATAATTACTCAAAGGGAAATGGCCGTGCAACTAATGACATTATGACTCAGCAGTGAAATAAATATGCACACCATAACAAACAATGCTAAGTGCAATCTTTGTCAAATGAAAAATAGGGTATGCCACTACATGAGATGCATAAATATATATTCCTTTCCGAATGTCAATGTAATCCTTCCTATATGAAATCCTAAACACAACTCTCATCCAAGCAATCCAATGCAAGTACCTCCTCAAATCTATATCTAAGATGCAACTAAGAGTGCAACTACTTTGTATTTTTCAATATAAAAGAATGAAAAATGCAATAAAAGTCATCTAAAACTCTCAGTCTCTACAGAAAGTATAAAAGACAAGCCCAGCAAGACACCGAGACAAAAAAAAAAGTAATGCACTAATGGCAAAACAAAAAGGATAAATGACTAAAACTATTTTCAAAGAAAAATCAATGAAAAAACGGTCTCTGGTCACAAAAGAAGCATCCAACAAACAACATCAGACCCAAGGAAGACCCAACCACACTCACAACCCACCCAGCAACTTCCCACAACATCAAACTCACGAAAAGGGAGGATGTACGCAACTGTTTAAAGAACACCTGTGTATATACGTGACTTTTGGCCAAAAACCTGCGTATGTACGCGACTTTTGGCCAAAAACCTGCGTATACAGAGAAGGCAATGGTAAAAAACAAGCCAAGGCCAAACCAATAAAGGGGAGTGTCAATGGACAAACATACTATAAAATGCGACACATAAACAGGGAGAAACCAAGAGCAAGTCAATAATATCAAGCCCATTGTGCGCGCAAACCCCCAAATAAAAACAAGGAACATCCCCAGCAGAGTCGCCAATTCTGTTACGGAGAGAAATTCCTATGGCTTGGGGTACCACAACAGATAGCTTGACTCCAGAAATCAATCATTTCCAATATGCAATAGAAATTAAATGTCTAACACTAAAGGATCAGACCTCGTACCTTATTCTGGATGGTTGAAGTAGATCCCCGTTGAGCTTTCCAACTTCAGCTTGAATTGATAGATTACTTCCTCAACAACAAGTAAACAATACAAGCATTCTATATATCATGGTGTTAGATCTATTCTAGCATATATAATCAATAATGTATAAGCATTTGACATAATCCAATGGATAAAATATTCATTCAAACACACATTATTGGACAGGAAAAGATATTTCTATTAATATAAATCAGAGTTACAAGATACAACCTCTGTGCTTTAGATGAGGTCTCGTCACTTATTTTTTGTAAAACATGTTCATATATATATATATATATACAGACTTCTACTTGGTGTTTATACATCTCAAATGGTGAATGTATTTTACCTGAGTTTTATGTGTGTTTTATAGTTTATTTACAATGAACCATGTTGGATGTTCATGTCATGAATGGGAAATATGCCAGTTTAGGATGTAATTTCCCAATGAGTCAGCAACTGCATTATGTTCCCTAGGGATATGCCCATAGGTGATAGTTTCAAATGACCTTTCTAACAAGCGTACCATCCGAAAGAGACAGAGAAGCACAGGATTCCTAATGGTATAGACATGGTTTAGATGACAAACCACAAGTTGTGAGTCCATCAAGACTACCGAGTTGTGAACAACTTGGGAGGCAGCTTCAGTCAGAATACCTATGACTGCTCGATACTCGGCGATGTTGTTGGTAGCAGGACCAATACAAATCGCTCTTGAACTGACCAAATTGTAAGTTGGGGAATAGAGAACCCAAGCAGCTGAGGCAAGATTCAAGGTGTGGTGGCAAGCACCATCAGCAAAGCCGTAGAAAGCTATCTGCTCTACATGACCAAAACATGGTATAAACAGATACAGCCACTAAACTCAAAACCATATTGAAAATACTTAAGCACATTGAAAGTCAAGTAATATACATATATACAAGATACTATCCAAGAGAGATCTAGGCATAGTACCTCTTCAGGTACAACCCATTGCGAGGTTGTCCTAAGGGGATTCCATCATAGTCCACGAGCTTGTAGGCCCCTTTCTCTAAAACTTTGGAAATGATGAAAGGACCGTACCACATGGATTTGAACTTTCCTTTCCCTAGTTTGTCATATCTCTGATCATAAGTCAAAACTAGGTCACCCTCATTAAAGGCACGAGGTTGGACAAACTTGTCATACTGGGCCTTGACACATTTCTTGTGTGCCTCATTAGCTAAGGAAGCATCTCTTCTAGTTTCGTCAAGGTTATTCAAGTATAAAAATATCTTTTCCTCTATGGAAGTGTCTGGGAGAAGTTTGACGGCAAGTTTCAAGGATGGAATATGAAATTGAATCGGCAAGATAGCTTCGAGTCCATAGACAAGCTAGAAAGGTGTGAAACCAGTAGTTGTTTTCACTAAAGTCTTGTAAGCCCAAAGAGCAGAGAGAAGGATATGGTGCCAGTTGGATTTATGGTCTCCAACCATCCGACGAACCATCATTTTCAAAACTTTGTTTATGACCTCGACCTGACCATTAGCTTGTGGATAATAGGGCGTAGAGTTTTCATGATGAAAACCCAGCTTGGCACTTAATTCCTCCATCATTTGACTACAGAAATGTGATCCGTGATCAGTAACTATGGACTGTGGGACTCCAAATCTAGCTATCACATGATTGAACAGGAAGAGAGTGGCAGTCTTACCGTCCTCTGCATATGTAGGCATGGCCTCATCCCACTTTGTAAAATAGTCAACGGCTACGATGATGTAACCATGCCCCTCGGCTGAGGTAGGCTTACAATGCATATAATCAATCCCCCATTTGGCGAAAGGGCCAACGGCAATGACGAGGTGTAGCGGAGCAGGATGAGTGCGCTTTTTCGGATAAAAATGTTGACAGGGTGGGATTTTTTTAACAGCCTCGTGACAATATTTAAAGACAGAAGGCCAAAAATAGTCGACGCGAAGGATTTTCTGTGTTGCAGCCATCCCAGATAAATGACCACCACATGCTCTAGAGTGACAATCATTCAACACTTGTTCAGCTTTCTTGTGGGTAAGGCATCGCCGAAGAACGGAATCAATACCACGTCTATACAAAGTGTCATTCAAGATGAGGTAGTATTTTGTGTGGTGAGGGATACAGCGGCAATCATCATGGGATAGAGTTGGCTGAAATCTCTATGTCTGCAGATAAATGAGCAAATATCCATACCATGGGTCAGTGGTGCTTATCAGTAATAGGAATTCATTCGAGAATTAATCACTGGGCTCAGATTCCATCGAAGCACAGGGAAGATCACACATGAGCTAGGCAAAGACCAAGTATTTCTTTGATGTGGATTTGGCAAATTCCAGATCAAACTCTTGGAGTATGACTATCCATTGGGATTAATTCCCCCTGAGCACCTGATGAGTCAGGATGTAATACATAGGGTTCTGGTCTGCCAATACGGTGGTTGTGTGGAGAAAAATGTAGTGACAAAATTTTTGAACAGCAATGACCGTGGCCAAAGTTAATTTCTCCACATGTGAATATCAAGTTTTGAAATCTATGAGGTTCTTACTAGCATAGTAGATCACGTGCTCCTGACCGTCGGGATTCTCCTGCACCAGAACCATAGCGATGGTAGTAGTGGAGGAAGAAATATATAAGAGAAAATCCTTTGAATAATCGGGGGGAGTGTATCATGGGTGAATGAGTCGTGTTTGAGATTATCAAAGGCGCATTGGCCTTGGTCATCACAAAAGAAAGGAGAGTCCTTCTTAAGGAGACACATATAACCGTGTGTTTTCTCTGCAAAATTGCACATGAAACGGTGGAGGAAGTTTGCCTTCCCTTGCAAACTTTAGAGTTCTAGAAGGTTGGTTGGGGCTGGAAGAGCTAAAATAGTGGAAATTTTCAATGGATCTATCTGGATGCCATCCTTAGAAACCACAAAACCTAATAGGCGTCCCGTCTCAACGTAGAAAACAAATTTATGAGGATTGAGTTGTATATTATAATGATGGCATCTAAGGAAAATGTCTTTAAGATGACCAGGGTGGTTCTCCCGTCACTGCGAATGAGTAGGGAGGTCATCAAGGTACGGTTCAACAATATGTTTTATATCGTGAAATGCATAGGACATACCCCACTGGAAAGTGGCTCCATCATTTTTCAGGACAAATGGTAACTTCCTATATGCAAAGGTTCCCCATGGGAAAATGAATGTCATCTTGTGCTGATCTATGGGTAAAATCTCAATCTAATTCTAACTCAAAAATCCATCCATAAATGAGAAGATGACACTTCCGCCACTGTTGTCGATAATCTGGTCGATATGCGGAGTGGGAAAGTTGTCTTTGGGACAAGCTTTGTTTAAATCTCTGAAATCAATGCAGACTCTAATGGTTCCCTGCTTTTTATTGATAGGGATGACATTCGATACCCATTCTGTCAGGGGTACGGGATAAATAAAACCTGCTTTGAGAATTTTGTCTATTTCAGCTTTGATAGTTGTGGCTTTTCGTGGATGGACTTGCCTTAGTTTTTTCCTGACAGGTTTAGCAGTGGGATAGGTTTTTATTTCATGGACCACAATGGATGGGTCTATCCCCAACATTTCTTCGTAAGACCAGGCAAAAATATCACGGAATTCTTTGAAAAGTGCTATGTATGCTTCAGATTCTTCTGCTGAGCGGTTATGCCCAACATGAACATGCTCAAGGGTACTAGGCTTGGCTGATATGTCAATTGGATTTGTTTGAGTAATGTTGCATAGGTTTCCTTCAGAATCTGTGTCTTGCAACAATATAGGAGTTTGAGGTGTGTTGACAATATCAGTGGAAAAAAGGGATGCAAAATCATGGCCTACCTAACTGGTGTTGGGGAGGAACGAGGATCTATGATGATGATCCTCCCATATAGGCTCATTCGTACTCATGATATCCATAATGGACTCATCGGAAGGAAAAGTGTCGGAGAGATAATCCAGAATAGGAAGAGAGGGTTCTAACCAGTAGAGCAGGTGGTAAGGGTCTGAAGCCATCAGATGAAGCTCATCGGTGTGGTCATCGAAAAGTGTTTGAATAACGTTTCACATTTCTTCATGCGGGCTCAACGAGGTGGACTCAACAATTTGTTTGCCCTTGGGGTCATAATCAAACGATGAAATCATATGTATTGTCCTCGTGTCTGTGTTAGGAGGAGTGGACGGAAAAATCCCCATAAGGGATGAATCCTTCAACATGCCTACCCCAATCAACTGGTAAGGAGGAGGGGACTGACCTAACATAGGGATGTTATTAGCCGTAGAGGTAGCAACATCCGGTGTACATAAATTGAGTTGGTCAATGGTGACAATTCTCCCTAGATGCGGAAATTAGACAGTTCGAAATACCGTCGAAGCGACAGTAGTCATGGCGTAAAACCAATTTCTTCCTAGAAGGAGGTTGTAATATAGTGGGGCATCGACTACTTCCACTTGAATAGAAATATCTTTGCCCCCAAGATCGACTGAAAGGGCTGATATGAGACCATGGGGCTGTAAACCTCGTCCATCAAAGGCTTTCAGAGTCGTAGGTGATGTTACAAGCTCAGGAGAGCCAATAGCTTTCCAACAAGACAGAGACAACACCGAAGTTGAAGCTCCTTCGTATAAGATAGTTCTAAATACCTTCTTTCCGACTACTTTCATTATGATTTGGAAAGAAAGTTTGTGAGGTAGTCTAGACTTATAGTTCTCAACATTAAAATGGATCAAATTAGTATTGTTTGGGTCTAAAACTCCTAACGCAGTTAACAAGTTTTTGCGCTGTGTAGGACAACTTTGGAGTACTTCCAAGGTAGACATTACACATGGTGCCTGAGCAAGATCTTCAATACATTATAAAATTGAGCATCTCGGGCATTAGGGTTAAAAACAGCCATCCTAAGAGTACTCTTGGGTGGACGCAAAATCATGTCGAGATTACGCTTCTCGATAGTTAGGGGAACAATAAACAAGGACTTGGGAGAACCAGTAGAGGGAGCTTTTCCTAAAGAAGAATTGTCTTCTTTCTTGTCTGTGGGTTTGTCATAATTCTAACTTAAAGTTTGCAAACTAATAGTATCTGAGGACATCATGCGAATTTACCCTGAAGAACTAGAGTTTCCCTAATTATACATGTGGTATATCAGTTGTTGTTGAGAGGGAAAAGGATCCGTGAGAACTGCAGGTGCAGGATTAGTTTTCAAGAATTGGGTGATTTCATCACGACGAGGACACTCTTTCATGAAATGGTCACCTCCGCATAGCAGACATGGATATTTCACTTTTCTTTTCCCTTTATCATTCTCGTTGGTGGTTGGTTTTGGATTCTCCTGTTGGTTTCCAGGTTTTTTGTTTTTAGCTTTACCTTTCTTTTTATTGTTGTCGGGTGTTTGAATACTCTGAGTGGAATTGACCTCGGTGGAAAACTTGGGAGTTGAAGGAGTGGGGGTGGAAATTTGGGGTTACTTGGCAATTTTTGTTGCCGACGGGGACTAGATTGAACCAACAATCCCATCAACATGAGTTTCTATTGGTGGCTTGGTAGAATCGGTGCATGGGCGAGGAGCTTGAGGGATCAAGTCATACAATGTTTCAGACTGGGAATAGACCAAGTCCAGATATTGGGCTCAACTAATGTCTTGCTCTTCAGTAACGGCACCACCCATAGCCACATCTCGGGCAATCGGAAGCAACAAAGATTTAGTAAACCAATCAGCTAACAACTGATCTGGGATAGGAGCCTTAATAAGTATTATCCGCCTTCTCCACTCATGGATATGATTGGATATGTGGGTGGAGGTGTTCTGTCGTAGAGAATTCAAGAGATCCATACCTGTTTCATAACGGATAGGAAGTTGAAAGTGTGTAAGAAACACAATTGCCAATGAGCCAAAATACACAAACGAATGTTGCGGAAGTTCAATGTACCGTTTCGCGGCGGTACCGGTCAAAGTTCATTGAAAGAGTCTTAAATGAACTAAAAAATCCATAAGGGAGTTTAAAGAACACCACAAATGGAATGTCATGACATGGTTTTTCGGATCATCTCCCTGCTTCCCATCGAACTTTGGAATGTCCAATGGTAACTTTACCGGAATGGGAGGCCACGAGGGGTTATGCCGAATGGGATCATTAATCAACTTGGACAAATAAGGAAAGTCCAAAGTTGCTAGGAAAGGTAACTAATGATTAGGTTGCACATACTAGTAATATTGATATGGCATATAAGTACCAGTAGGACCGTAAGTAGACTCATAGACAGGTTGTTGTGATGAAGAACCGCCGGAAGATATGCCCGCAGGGGGTTGATTTCTGGGATCAGGACTGTTAGGACCTCTAGGGCCTCCTGGAGGAGGACCGCCAGGACCGTTGGGACCACCATGACCACCAGGAGGAGGACCACCAAACCCTCGGGGACCCTTGGGAGGTAGACCTCCGGAGCCACCGGAACCACTAAGAGGAGGGCCACCAGACCCTCCAGGACCACTAGGACCATAAGGAGGAAAGCCACCATGCCCTCCAGGACCATTAGGCCCCCCAGGGGGAGGACCTCCATAAGGTGGTCCTGTAGAACCTACCGTAGTATGTATAGGTATCCCCCCCATAGCTTGCATGTAGGAACAGTTAGGTTTCCCCCATGGCATGAAATTATTACTAGGATATGGAATTCCAGCAGAAGGCATTCCTGTAGAATTGGGTTGGTAATTGATGTTTCCTACAGGTACTTGATTTGTTGTGTAACCATATCCCCAAGAGGTTTGATTGGTTACAGGTTGTGCCCCCAAGGGCTGACCTGAACTGGATGGGGGGTTAACCACATTCGTGTGGGTAGGAGGGACATAAAATGTAGATTGCTCTATACTAGAGGTCTAACCATGACTAGCTACAATTCCAGTGACAGATAACGTAGTTTGTGCTGGGGGTTTCCCCCTGGCACTAGATGGTATTGATGAAACAAGAATTGAATGTTGAGCCCCAGGTGCAGAAGACCCGGAAGGATTTGGAACAGACATAATATGGGAGGTAGTGGGGTTGGTAGTTTGACCTAGATTATGTGGAGTCACATTGCGATCTAGAATAGGTTCAATAGGTCTCATATAATCAGCAAGTGAGCGATATCCCACAAGAAAAGCTGCTAATCGAGGTGGTGGTGTGCCCAATATGTCATCTATTTTCTTCTTAATTTCTTGTGCACGGAGAATAGCTACCTGGTATTGTCTACGTTCTTCTTCATTTTGTGAAACTTCTTCAGAAGAGTTTAAATGGGTTCCAAATGAGGCAATGTCCTGTCCTATAGAGATATCCCAAAATGGAGCATTGGGACCATAATCTGGACGGGTAGTATCATCAACATGACCTTCTATGGGAGAATGGAATGAAGTATTACCCCGAGAAGGTTGTTGGGCCAAGGGAGGTGTGTGCGAAGGATATGGATCTCTGCTTTCTGCAACCACATTTTATCCCACCTGGGAGTTGGTAGCAGCTCCTTAGTTGATAGCTTCCATAGGATTTTCTCCTGAAACAGGAATAAAATCAGGTGGCAAGCCACGTACTCTTTTGGACTGTCTTAACTTAGCTAGTTCGTACAGTTCCTATCTAACCTAGGGTCTCAAAACTAGAAAACACACCAAAACTTCCCTACTCAAGCTATAGGCCAAACAAGCAAACTTAAATGACAAGAGGAGTTCAGATAATCAGGTCTCTCACCAGGATTGTCAAGAAGGTGCCACTCGCGATATACCTCAAGGGTACATGCACAGTAATCTCCCCGAATGTTGTTTTCGGTGTATGGATCCAAGCAAGACAGCCAAAGGGCTTTTCTCAGATAGATAAAGTATCCTAGTGGGGTCTCCAGATATACGCAAGGTACGTGGGAGCTCAAATCGGTAGTAGTGTTTTCTAATGCATAACCATTCACAAGGGGCCTTCCTATATACAATCGAGTACGTGAAGTACATTTCTATGTACCTCAAGGGTACGTGAAAGGCCGTTCGATATACCGACGATAAGTGGAAGAATTGTGCGAGTCCTGGGATGTAATGTGGACAAGTAACGACAGCTCCTATGCTTAATGATGCCTGAACACGTCTCTAGCCTATCACTTAAATTTCTATGTAAATTTTAGCCTATAACTACCGTTAATTTTAAAGTGGACAATTAGGTGAGTGCATGAAATTTTGACAGAAAAAGTAAAACCATGCAGAATGTAGATGCAAATATTTCACTTTACCATTTGTGGTATGCCTACCTATGGGAGGGAAAGAGAGTATTTTCTTTTCATTTTGAAAACCAAAAATTCCTAAACAACTACTTTGAACAAATCAAAATCAAAGACAAGCAACACATTCCAAACTCATTTTCCTTTTCAAAATTAATCAAAGGGGCAAGAGTCTCTTTTCCTAAAAGAAAAACAACATGCACTCTATTTTTTTTTTCTTAAAACATAGATAGATCTAACTTAAAACTACACTACTTTTTCATTGGACGAGATAGTACTAATGTAAGAGAAACAAAAGAACAAAGAGAACCTGAAAGTTTGTGAGGCTAATCAGAGATCCAATGCCTTATGCTCAATAATGACAATGACCTAATCTCAATAATAAAAAAATTCTTTTTAATAAGCAAAAAGAAGTCCTCTATGGAAAAATGAAATTAAGATGGTAAGCAAATGGTTTTTCTTTCAGTCTTTATAAAAGAAATGAAAAGAGAACTCACTGAAACCTAAGCTTTCAAAAAATTCCTTTCACAATCACAACCAACAAGCATGAAAGCAAATGAATAGTCAACAAGCCTAATCTAGCTTTTGAATTCTTCAATCAAACTAATCTTTTACCACAGAATTTTCAACCATGAGCATTCAGATTCTAACACACAATCCTGACAGTGCAGGGCTGAAAGCAAACAAACTCAACTTTTTGCAAAAAATGATAAAAACTAGTTCTGCAACAAGGCCTACCTAGCATTGCGCTGGAGGGGTCTTGATAGAGTGGTTCTAGACGAGCACTGCTTCTGGATAAAGGGACTCAGGCTGTGGCACTGCTTATGGATAACAAAGTTCAGGAGGTGGCACCGCTTGTTTCCAACAGAGCATGTGCAATTCCCTGAATGGATGCAAAACACAAGGAGAATGAGAAATCAAGTTAGAAATTGATCAAATTAAGGAAAATATGGATGAATGGACGGTAAAAAAGAGCATATAAAGTCGAAATAGTTCAGATCTGAACAGATCTAAAAGTTTCAAACCAAAATTAAATAAGTCAGATGGAAGATCTGACTGAAAAGAGTTGGAGATGGAGCCTAGATTCGGACAAGAGTTCAATGACTGAGGAATATCAAATCAACTGAAATTTTCTTTGTTCCCTAGCAAATTCGCCAGATTTTTTATCAGGAATATTGCACCTTCTGCGAACAGAAGTTGTTCCTCTAGTCTGAATGGTTCAGATCCAGAACAAATGAGTAAACGACAAAGGATGAAGACCTTCCCTGAATGCTGTAGACACCTGGACTACTGCTTCGATCATGAACCTGTGTACCTACAAACATGTCAAACATACAAGCACATCAAAGCTACCATAAAACCATCTACGTATCCATGCTAGTGACTAAGGAATCTAGCAACATATACATGTGAAATCAAAACAACAGATATGTGGGATGGAAATCAGCTTTGCATTAAGAATGAATGAAGAAGCTTACAACTGTTGCCTTAGTGTCGACAAGCTCCTCAACGAGATAAACACTTCATCCCCATAAGATCAAAATTTGCTCTCTGCACTCTCCAATGATTTGGACTATGTAGTCAATTCAACAGCATAACAATACCTCTATAGTTCTCCCCGTCAACTATGGATATGAGCTTGTATTTATAAGGCTCAATTTATAGGGATAGTTGAGAGAATGGTGGGTGAGGTGGCTCCAAGATCCTATCAAGGGGAATCTCGAGCTCAAAATAACCCATAATGATAGGGATAAGGGAGGACATGAGGCTCAAGATCTAGAAGCCTTGAGAAACTTCTCTTTTTCCAATTTTACCCAGGGTACCTCTTTTGTTCCCTTATCACAGAGCGATTTAGATGAGAACCGCTTTAAGAACAAAGCTTATAGGTGGTGGCACCGCTTCTCTATAACAGGATACAGGCGGTGTTGAACAAGGTAGGCTCATCAGCCATAGGGTAAGTGCGGTGCTAGGTTTTTTCAAGTAGAATTGACAAATAGAGCAAGTTTCCACTCCAAGTGTTGGGATTAAGGGCAAACGTAGGGGTTAAAGATCTCATCACATGATGGTGATAGGATTTAGGTATAACATGAGGCCCTTAGCATACTCCATGACACTCAAGCATTGTTGTTAAATTCTTGTTGGAAATCTTATTCATTAGAGGAGCCATCCTTCCTTGAAGACATGGAGAAAATTCAAAGAGAAATATGCAACATCCAAGGTGATTTCATGTCTTTGTTTTCTTATAGAAATAATTTAGTTGAGATTAATAAATGGTTACATGAAGCATACTTGAATAATAATGAGGATATTCTTAAGCTCAAAAATCAAAATGAGCAACTTCTTGCGAGGTTTCAAGATACTTGTTCTTCTCCTATGTTTCATATTGTCATATGGTAGATTGCTTGGAGGATTCTCGTGACGTGATGGATCATGAGAAACATGGAAAATTGCAGGTTCTCGATGATTTTGAAGATGATCATGATGAGATCCAATAACTTGTCGTGGTGGAAGAGGAACTTGAGCTGCCCCTTGATGTGGTTATACACTTTTGGAAGAAGTGCATGATTCCACTACCTTGGAACCAACATATGAGGAAAGTTTCACACTTTTTAGGGAGGTGCATAATCCTACCCCTATGGATCCTTCACGTGATGAAAATTTTGCACCTTCTGATCATTTGGGTGAGTTGGTTCTTTCTCCTACGTCCTACACTTCCATATTTTGCAGCACTCATCCTAATGAAGTATGGGTGAAAGTTTTCTTTTTGATGGTTCCACATGAGGAGTGTGAAATTCCTATCTCTCCTTTTGATAATGACATGAATAGAGCACTGTCTTCTTTACATTTGCAGCAGCATACTTTTTTACATTATGATGATACACATCTACATGGATGCACCTATGATGTTCATTTGAGTCACTTGAAGACTCATGATTTTCCTCACTCCTTGCTTAATCCATTTGATGTTGGAGGAACTTTGTCCAACGCTTGGGTGAATAGGTATATGATTGAACCATATTATTATTGGCAGCAACATCCTTTGTTATTTCTTGATGATATACATATTCATGGGTGTATTGATGAGACTACTTTGAGCCACTTGAAGTCTTCATGTTTTCTTAGCTCCTTATTTGGTTTATATTTTGTTGGAGGTTTTTCATTCACTTCTTGGATGAAAGAACACATGGTTGCCATTATTTTGATGCATCTTATATTCTTTTGGAGAAGAATTGTAGGACATGGAATCCTCACCTATGTCATTGGAGCAGATTTGATATAATACTCGATGCTTGTGTGTATGGGCCACATGATGATTTATGTACCTGGATGTACAAGCACTTTCATGATTCTTTGATGAGGTACCTTATTCATGTACTTTTGTATGATGTTGTTATGTGCTTTCGTTATCTATCTTTTGTACTCATGATGTTTGGAAGGGTGTAATACAAGAAATGGAATCCTGGTATTGCTTGGTTTCAATTTTGGGGGTAGCAAGTAGTATGGGATATTGCGTCACCACTTGAGAAGGTGATTGTAATAAAAGTAATGCAATAGCAATCGTGGTGGTTCCTCTTTGAAACTTTATTGGAATCTTGAAAACTTAAAGTTGGGAAACTCAGTTGCAACTTCAAAGAATTATACAATGAGCAAAAAAGGGTTGAAAATTCAAAAAAAAAATTCCAAATATGGAGGTAAAGATTATTTGTGCAAATTTTGTTTTGATGGATTTAATTAATCCTTTTGGTGTTAGTGGTTATGTCACAGGATATATCAATATGCAAATATACACATATCTTTACTTTTGGAAACACACAATTGTAGTACATGAATGCCACTACTCAAATTGTAGCTAAGATTTGAAGCAAAGTTTCGGAAGGAAAGAAGGTTCTTCAAAATCCATGTTTGAAATTGCTCGAGGACAAGAAATATTGGGTGGGGATGAATTTCATGCCCCCAATTAAATAATTTCCAAATAAACAGTTAAGTTAGCCTATCCAATTCCTAAGGGTTATGCGGAAAAATCAAACTATTGATATTTAAACCCAAGGCCTATAGTTTCACATGTAAATTCAAACTCATACTTGTGGAAGGTGGAAAATGGGTCAATAAACGATGGATTAAATATTAAATTATCCAACATGAAGTGGTAATGGGTCCTAGTTAGCCATGGGGTGCATAAGTGGATGTTTCGGGTCCACATGAGGGAATATTCCTCATTTACACATGGAATCATACTCAAATTCGAATTTGGAGGAAAGAGTTACTTCCAAGGTGGTGGTTGAAGAATCATAGAATAAATTTAGGCAATGACAAGATTCTATGACAACTATGATAGTCATTATGACAATTATGACAACTCTATGACACCTTATGACACTTATGACAGATTCTCTTACAACTATGACATATTCTATGATATCTATGACATGTAATAGTTAAAAATAGACCCAAGAGGGCGCATGAGATGTATGTGGGTCCCAATGAAACTTCATGAAAAGTTCCAAGTCGAATTTCATGAAGGGAGAGCAAGCAAAGTCAATACACGTGTTACTTGGATCACTGTAATGACCTAGATTAACACTAATTCAAGTTAATGAACCAGTGTGAGGGTAATTCAAGTTTATTGGATGAAAATGAGGCCAAGGAGGTTATTAAAAGAGGATGAATTCTAAATGGAGCATATTTTGGTCATTTACTATTTTTCCTTTTCCATTTTTGGATATATTTTCTTGTCCATTGTACGGTGGGTGTTTGCTCTTCTTGCTTGTGAACCAATTTTGAGGGAGTTGGATTCATGTTTAAGTTGCTTGATGGAGATGACACCTAGACCTCTCATTGGAGCTGAATGAATTTGTATTTTTTTAGGTTGAATTCTTCCCATATTTTTTTATCTTCTTCTATTCCTATATATTCCTTCTCTCTCATCTTCTCCTCTTCATTCTCAATGTCTCATGTTGGTGACGCACTTGGAGGTGTGCGATATTTGTTTAAGGAGTATATTGGATTCCATTAATGTTGTATATAATGTATGGATATTTATATTTCTACACATGTGAAATCAATCTCAAATCCCAAGGAGTGTTATTTGTAAAATGCTAAAAAATTTATGTAAAAGAGCCATTTTCCATATGTATTTGGTACTTGATATTGAAGCGGATTTGTGTCAGATTTGCAGAAGCATTATTCTGCTATTTTTCAGTTGTTTGAGTATCCATTTATGTACTTAAAGTGGACCATACATTTTATGTAGGACCTTGGAGAATTTGCTCAAAGTTTCATAGCAAGTTTAATTTTCGTTTGCTCAATTCCATCAATGTAATAACCTTGTTTCAAACTTATTGATTTGTGGGAGAAATATAAAGTTTTAGGAACTAAAAACTCTTGTTTTTTGGTGGTCGTTGATGTATAATAACCAATCCAATTCATTTTTCTAAAATTTTGGAGAGCCAAAAGTTTCATCTACCCTTGAGGGTTTTAACATCGATTTTCCTAGTGTTTATGTCCTTCTTTCCCTAGTGTCAAAAGCAAGTTTCATAAGTATTTGGAAAGTGTATGACAATTCAGAATATGAATTAGTATGTCCTAATACCCCTCAATACCTTCCATACATAATTTGAATTCATTTAGGTGCATTTGGATCATCTTGGGTTTCAATAGTCCATAGCTCGAAATTGGCCAACATTGTGCAAACTTGAATAACATGTCAAAATGAGTTTTCTGATTCGATATTTAAGTGTCTAAGGTATTTTAATATGTTTTAAATCCCATATATTCCTTCCATGATAAATTTGGAAAGGTTCGGTAGTGTTAGGAACCAAACCAAGAAAGACTAGTTTACTACTTTTTCCTAGTTTCAAAACTAGACAATGTATTGAAGGAGGATGTATGTAAAATATTTGTAAAATTAGTCAACCACGCCATATTAATAAGCCACATATATAAGTTTTTCAATCCTAACAAAACCTAATATCACTTCCCTTGATCTTCCCTAGTTGTCTCATAACCATGGAGTCAATGTGGAATCCATTTTTAATGAGGGTTTTGAGAAAGAATGCTTCCAATGTCATAGTTTTGAAGCCACTTTGAAATATTTTGGATAGTGTGCATAATTTCTCCAAAAATGTGCACTAAATCCTCTCTCTTGAATATGGATAATATGGGGGTGTCCTTAATCCCACATAAGGAAATGACGGGGGGTTATTTCCTCCATGAGGTGGAGATGAAGTAATGCCTCTTCCATGTTATGGAGAATCAAAACGAGTTATATGAGATTCAATTTTATAAAAAGAAAATTTAATCAAGATATTCCCTTATATATATAACCATAACAAGGTTTCCTAGGAATTTCCCCAACTAGAGTATCCCCCTCGTGAACCATGAGGAGAAAGTGGGAAAACACCTATATGGAGAGGAGAAATTCCTTCCAATATAAGAGACTACCTCATATTTATATTTTCCTCTATGGTTGTGGTTTATGTGATCAAGTGAGATGGATGATGAAGGGATATAAGCACAAATGAACAAATGCAAAAATATGCCAACCACAACAAATGCATTATGGTGCAAAGTGAGTAATAGTTGTTGAGTCTTTGTGCAAATAGTCCACAATTTGGTTCCTTTAAATTACGAGTTAGGTGATATTGTAAATAAAAACAAAGCTAATGTGAATTTCCTAAAATATGTAACATCATCCAATAGCGCACCCATCAATGGTGATGAAATCCCCTGACATTCTCTAGTAAAGGTATGATAGAGGTAGTTATCAAGTTATGATGTTGGGATTATAAGCTAGAATGGCTGGAAACATTTCAAACAACTAACAAGAACTAATTCAGGAGTCAATTGTACCCATAATTTCTCCCTGACGATACCCTAGGTTTTGGCCACTAATATACCTACATCAAGTGTGGATGAACATTTCGACCGCTAAAGGTAAAATGTTGTCTCCACAAAAAGATGAGTGACTCTTTGTGGGGAGCAAAAACAACTATACCTCAGCCTTCATGTCCTTGGGCACCACATCTTTCTTATCTAGGTTTTCTTTGAACTATTGCGAATAGAAGTATTTAAAACTACCCTCAAAGTTAACAACCACTATGTTTCAAGAATGTAGAAGAATGGCGAGCATTATTTGGATGCATATCCCAATCATTCCTAAACTAACGAAAATGTTATGTTGTGACCTCCTGTGGAGGATTTTAGTTGGTTTGGGAATTACAAGTGTGATATTGATTTTTGAAATGGTCCAAAGTTGATTAAGGAATGCAAGAGAGGTATTTAAAAATTTCGAATCATTATGATCCATCGATATCACTAAGAGTGCAAGATGGAGAGAATACTAAATGAGAATGATTCTTTAGGTCTCTTGGTGTGTGTCTAAGTTGAAACCAAAAAGACAACGAAAATGAAATTTGCAACTAACTAAAGAGCATAAAGTAAAGATGCATGGGAATTCACTTTGATTCAACTCTAAGTAGAAAAGGATTGCTTGCAAATAACAACTACTCAAAATTATTCAAAACGAGATAAATGTGTGCAAAGGAGGTATTTCAAACCTATCATTATTTTCTAATTTTCCAAATCACTAAGAGTGCAAGTCAAAGAGCATACTCTAGGTAAAGGATTTTCTAGGTCATTTTCTTGTGTGAGAAAGTGAGCTAAACTATCTTGCATAAAACAATGAAAAAATAAAGAAGTAATGAGATATTCAACTAGAGGTAGTTAAATCAAATTGCCTAGACTAACAATTTCAATGAGATGGCAAGCATAATCATTTAGTGACTAGTGAGTACTAAGAGGCCCGTTGAAAGCCTCAAAGTCTTTTATCCTAAGAAATAGTCGATAAATCACTGCTTTAATTTCTATTTTGGACTAAGTTATGTAATTACAAAATAAAATCAAAGTGCATGTGAGTTATTAATTTCCTAGTTCATTAGGTAGTCGTTGAAACCATGACTGTGAAAATAGAGATAAAAATAAAAAATAAAAAATAAAGGTGCATTCACACAGGTTTTGGACCCACATAGGGGATATATAACATGACTGCAGAGTTACAAGAGTTGCTCTAATTTAATACATGAGTCACCAAAGAAAAAAGAGCACAAATAAGTGTGATTGTCAAATAAAAAAGAGCACGAATAAGTGTGATTGTCAAAGAAATAATCGTGCTATGTTGCACAATAGGGACATTGGTAACCACACTATTGATAATAAAAAAATTAATTCTAAGCAGAGGGATTCTAGATTCTAGTTGTTGATAGGCTAGACAATAATCTCCTGCACCTACACAAAACCCAGAATAAGTTATCTAACAAAAGACAACCTATCTCACATGCAAGGAACAAAAATAAGAGAGGAGTCGCCATAAATATTGTTTTGGTAAAAATTGCCATCAAGGTGAGTAGTCCTCCCATAGTGCTTAAAGAAAATACTTGAGGTTGTATCAAGGAATCAGTATTGTGATAGTATATAATATCCCAAACTCCAAATGGAAAAGCAAAATCTAAACAAGAAATTAAAGAAATAAATTGGATAAGTGCTAAGAAAAAATGAATAGGAACAAGAGTATGCCAACCCAAATGTTGATTTCTCGATAGTATAGATATATTCAATGGAGTCACCAAGGAGGTGAAAGCTTCAAGGGAATCCAACAATCTCCCTTAGTGAGGTCCTTTTTTTCCACACGATTGCAAGATAGCTATCATAGAACAATTGAGAAACACTTACTTCTAGAGGAAGAGAGCAAGGGAGCTTTTGCATGCCAATGTGCGGGAGGGATTAGATTGAAAGATGAGCTCTCAATGTAATTCCAACAACATAACTTCGTTATGATTTTATCTTATATAACGCATGAACACGGCTTCCTTTTCTACGCCAAACAAAGGCCAAGAAACATATACATCCAACTGTGAACACTCTTATGTTTGAATTGGTTCTCTAAGTACAAGAGGGGGGGTATTGAATTCTACCAAGTATGTGAATAGTCCTTATTTAGACTTTGGAGACAAGACAACAAGTTTTATCTTTGAATGTGCCATGGAAGTAAGGCGTCCCATTGTTTTTACAATCACACGTATTTCGAAGGAACTTTCGCATGGGTACGCACATGTAATTGAATAAAAGGTTGTGCTAATTAACATGGGTGTCCAGTGGTTTTAGCCACACGATTTTCTGTATTTACTTCCTTTGATATTTTAGGGATCAATCTATTGTTTGAATATGACGAGGATGTCTTTGGTGGACTGCATGCTATATGTTGATGATTCCTTTCTACAATGTAGCCGAAATGTCACATGTGTGTGAGATTTAAACATTAAAATGGGCATTCACAGCTTTGTTTATAATCCATTCTATTATTCTTTCTTTTAAATTACTATTCTCCGATTTCACCTTAATACCCAAAGCATTGGTAACTTCCTTCCAAACAAGCCTTGAAAAAGAACAATATACAAATTAGTGATTTCTTTATTTTTCACCTTTTTTTACTAAGAGTGCATCTATTTGGACTAACCCAATTCCTTATTTGACTATTGTCCCAAGTTAATCTTATTTTCCAAGTAAAACCAAAGCATTATTCTGGCTTTTAATGGGAAATTTAGTTTCCAAATATCCCTCCACCATGAGACCCTTTCTCTAGTCCATTCTTCTTCATTTTTTGTCAAGTATTCCATTTTAATCATATAATATTTGGTGCTCTTTCTCTTGGCCCACTTAACCATGTCCTCATTATTATTTATCCTAGTCATGTTGTGTGCAAGAAAATTCTGATACAAGATCCATTCCTCTTCTAGTGCTCCTTGAATATTGAGGAAATGAACTTGTTTACACCCTTGAAATAGATCATGTATGTCCCTTTCTATATTTACCTATTTTAAATGAAGTATCCCCTTCTCTTGTAAGGCTTATAACAATGCTTTATAGATTCTATAGTTTCTATTTACACATATCTATGGGTCTACCCTAATTCTATTTTTCTTTGTTTCCCACTTGTGAATATATCCACTTTCCAATCAAGAGGTAAGCCTTATTCAAGGATTTTTAAACCATAAGGGATCTATGTTAATTCTTTCAAGTTGATCTAAACCATTCTTCCATATAAGTTCCCTTGAGGTATTAGAGGTTCATAACTTTCCCCCATATCCTTTCGTTAGTCTAGAACACCTTTGGAAAAACTATTTGGAACAAGATTTTGGAATAGACTTTGACAACACTGGTTTCAATCTTGTAACAATTACCTTTCAAATGATTTTGTGAATGGTATTAGAGATATAATCCTATAGTCATCAAAACTGTCAATATTATCTCTTTTTGGAACAAAGTAAGAAATATTGTACTCTTGATCACTAAAAGTTTGATAATGACTCTTGATTCTTCCACCACCACCACTCCTAAAATATTCTCCTATATAACTTCATGGAAATACAAGTACAAGTCAATAGGTAGTATAGAAAGCGCTAAGATCTTATTTATCTAAAATGAATATAATACCTCCTTCAGTTCATCTTTTGTCATTCCTCCATCATACTCTCATTTTGATACTTATTGACAAATAGAAGGAAAAATGTGGACATATTTACGATTTTTCTATTATATTAACTCGCAACTTATTCTTATAACAATATACCCTCGTATACTTTTATCGCCTTGAAGATAATAACCATGGAATTATCATGTACTTGTGTATCCCATATAGGGTTGATACCCTTCCTCATTTTAGCAAAAAATTGGGTAGTCCCATCTCCCTAATCTATCCAAGTAAATCAACTTTTTTTCCTACAACATTCTTCATCCCATGCTAGAGGAGCCTTTATGTGCATCTTCTAACCTTTTTTGTTATTAATAATTCAAATTTAAAGAAGATACCAAAATCATTTGTCTCATAGATATAGGTTTTGCAATTTTATACTATAAAGAGATCATGTTGTAAGTTCTTAAAATTCAATTTTCACCATTTCATACTTATATTTTTTAACCATTTTTAGATTTTCATTGAATGGATACATTGCATGTTATGTTTTTCTCCATATTATGATTCCATTCATACTTTACTTAGAGTTGATATTCCTTATTTGGTAACCATAAAGGGTTGAATTTAAAAGGCCCCAAAGGCTTTTCAACATCTTTCTCCAACTATATAAAAATAGGTATAGGATCCAAGCATGTCTGCCTCTTGACCCAATACCTTATATTCTTTGGCTCCATCGAGATTTGATCTAAAATAATAAATCTATCCAATCAATTTGAGGAACTTTCATCCCCAAGTTTGTCGTTCCTAAATGTGGGAGTATTTTCAAAGGTTTTGAATCACATAGGTTCACCTCTTCTTGCTTGTGTAGTAGATATTTAGTTGTATTGTCAACTCTACTAGATTCACCCCACACTTCAACTCTCTTCAATGTTAAATTTAAATAGCCTCCAATTATAATGGTTTCCCCTCTTATGCAATCTTAATTGAAGAAATATCCCTAAAAAATTCTATTGAATATGGACCATAAACATTCAGTATTGAGAAGGACTTCCCCATGTCCAAAAGGTACAAGTTAGTCTTAAAACAGGATTGGAGAAATTTGAAAGATTCCAATATGCAACTCTTTCTCTAGATAGTTAATAAACCCCGTGAATTCTTGATTGAATCTAGAGATAGAAATTCCCATCCTTTTAAAACACCTTCAACCATGTTAATGATGATCTCCCATTTCATCATAGTTTTTTACAATAAGATAATATCAATTTTTTCTAAAGTTGCTAACCTATAGAACATTGCATTTTTAAAATAAAAAACCTAGACCTCACACATTTAGGGTCCTAACAATCGTTTCTTAACAATTCCAATGATTTCTCCTACATCAAGGGACCAAGGTATAGTCCTTTATTACTCAATTATGACCTCCTACTGAACTTTTTATTTCTACATGAGAATGAATAACCTCCTCCTAAGGTAGCCAACTTGTTTTATTAATGTTAGCAATTTCCAATCCCCCTTCTATCTTCAAATTCCCGCATATTACAAAATGTTTTCTTGCAAAAATTAGATGATATTTTGTTTGTGATCCCATACTTAGTTCATCCTTTATGCTATAGCGTTATTTGACAAACCTTATGCATCATGCCTTGATGGCCTTTTCTTGTCCCTATGCAGACTCATTATACCCCCGATGCTTCAATTTAACCCTTAAAAAGACATTCTTGAATATACACGCAGGTCATCAGTTATGCAGCTAGCGTATACACAGCTTGTAGCATTACATCCCGCATACATCAGGTTTTGTGCGCAAAAACAAAAAATATTTGGAGCATTCCTCATTTAGTAACACGTATCTTTATCCTTGCCCTTCCATATGCTTGGAAATGCTCTGATTCAACCCACCATTTCCCATTTGAGGGCTATATATTGATCCATTGTGAAGCATTAAAGGAGGAGAAACTTTGAGAGTAAAGAGACTATAGCAAAAAATTTCCACATTGTCATATACTTGAGACTACATCCCTTTGTCCTTGTTGATAGAATCATTTGTGTTCATCTCCTAAGCTCTCCATTACTTTTGTGAGCTTTCCTTGCTATGGAGGATTGAAGTGGTGGAGGGACTAGGTTTCTTGGTTTCAACGAGGTGCCGACAGAGGTTGTCACATTGTATCTTTGTTTCTACATTAATATAAATATCCATTTCTCGTCCAAATTTCATGTGGAATTGTTTATAGTTGTATCCATTGGTATAATTGCTTTATACATGTTTAATTGGATTATGCTAGATTAAATACTAAAATTTAATATATTTTATGCTTGGATATATATTTGTTGTTGAGGGAAAATTGTAGGGACAAGATTTTGATCGTGAGCTCAACGGTGGTCATCTTCGAACATCCAGTTGAGGTATGGTTTATATCCCTTATTTGTTAGTTTCTTTAATTTATCTAACATACTTGAGAATGGATTCGATTTCTAGTGTCATACTGTTTGTTTTGGTCCACCCAAAACCATAGGAATATTTTCTCTGTAACAGAATTGGCGAATCCACTTGGGAATATCCTTTTTGTTGGGGATTTTGGGTGCATTTCTACTTCAATTGCTCTCAGTTTCTTTGTGTTTATGTGTCACATTTGATAGTGTGTTCATACATTTATAGTCCATTGGAGGGGTTTGGACCTTATCCTGCTCTTTTAACCCCTTTTTCTTTGTATACGCGGGTCACGTTACTTACATTCGTGTATATACTCGGCATGTCCTTTGTCAAGTCGCGCCCGAAGTTTGTTTTTCTCTGAATGGTCATGTATATCTCCCATTTTAAGATATATCTTGGTGTGAGACATTGTTGGGAAGGTTGTGAATGTTGTTGAGTATTCTAGGTTCCTTATGTTGTTTATTGATTTCTCCTATTGTGGCTAGAAACATCTTTTTGTTGATTATTATTAGGAAGTTGTTCTTGTCATTTGGTCCCTTTTATTTTGCTTTTAGTGCATGAGTCCTTAAGTATCGGTGTCTTGCTTCTTGCTGTAGGGACTGAGAATTTAATGGTTATTTTTTGTATTTTCATTCATTTACTTTGAAAATACAAAAATATTTGTAGTGGTGCATATTCAATTGCATTTTGGATTTGCATGGAAGTAATTACTTGCATTGGTTTGCTTGGAATGAAATTAGTCTAGGTTTTCATTTAGGAAAGATTGCATTTGCATTTGAAAGGGAAAGAAATTAGTGTGCATTTCATTTAGTAGCATACCATTTTTCCATTTGGAAAACAAGATTGCACTTGGCATTTTTTTAGGTGTGCATATTTTCTTTTATTGTTGAGTCATAACATCACTAATTTTACAACCATATCCCTTGAGTAAGAACAACCTCTTAAAATGGATGCTTAATTTAAAATCAATTAAAACAATTTTATTTTATAGGTTGCACCAACAAGCTTAGGTTTTGGAGTCTTGGAATAGGATTTTGTGAGTAAACTTCTTCAAGAGTATAAAATGGAAACTATTTAGGTGCCTTTCTTGGGAGAATAGAAATCCTTTCTATAATTGGTTTTCTCAGGAAGCTCCTCTTACACAGGAGTTAATCACCAGGCAGCACACACATTGCTAGTGGGAATATCCCTCCACCACCTTCAGTGTGTGTCAAATATATTTCCAGGATCTTATTTGTATCTGGGGGCTCTTGAGGTACCTTTGGTGCTTTCGAGCTTCGAGGTTAGTTACCCTTCCCATATGGTAGATCTCGCTTGCAATTTTCTGCATGATCATTGGTTATATTGAGGCGAGCTTAGTTTCTTTTCCTATGTATCGCAAGAGGTACTTGGAGAAATTATTATGTGATTTTCCTAGCCAGGTAGGGGTCAGACGCCACTGTCTCTTTATGCGTTGAATCTTAGGGACACTATAATTAGTTACACACCTCTACTTGTAGTGTATGAGAGTCTCAGGACTCTCCTAGATGAGACATACTTGCTGCATTCGAGAACTCATTTGTCCTCATTCTTTGCTTGTGTGCACTTGTCCTAGATTATTTAAGGGTGTGCTCTATGTTTGATAGTTGGACTTAGGGGACGTAGTTACTTATGTCTATTTGTAGAGTCACCGTAGATATAGTTTCATCTCCTTGTTGGTCTCGACATTTAGCAGGTTTACAACCTTTTAATCCTACTCAACCTCTTTACAATAGGTAGAGACGTCAGACCGGTCCTCTTTCCCATTGAGGACTTTTTAGATCCTTAGGGATGAGTACTTTATCTAATGCTCTATTGCTCCCTCCATCACTGTCATCTCCATTAGGAGAAGAAGCACATGGTTCATTTTATACCACCACCTTATGGATCCGTGGGACTCTGGTTTACACCATTTTACACACTACTAGTTCTTCTCACCCCGTAGGAACATATCCTTTTGAATCCACATGGTCTTCGGATCACATAGTAAAAATTTCCTCGAGGAGGTTGAGTACTGAGCGCCAGACTATTCCCTTAACCACAAGTCTATTTATGTTTGGCATGTCGAATGTTTTATCCAGTGATCCATCATCCATCCAAGGTCCTAGTGCAGACCCTAGTGCTGGACTAGGGGGCACGTCATCCCCTTTCACTACATATTAGTTTGAAGGTGGTCATATTCCTCCTTCTACTCTATTTGTTGGGGGGTGAACACCCCCTTTGTCCGGTCTTCACACTAGTTTTCATCCTATTAGGGGTGGTGGTGGATATGTGAATGTTGGGTATACAACTTAAATCCCTTATTTTGTCCCATCATCCACTACACCTATTCCATTGAACGCATTTATTATGATGAATGCTCACCACATTCCAAGTGGGACCTCAAGAATGTATGATACCTTTGGCTACATGGTTCCCCCATCATCTGAAATTCTTGTTTCCGGAGGTTACATGCCTCCCCAGGTGTCTGGGGTTCATCTAGTACACTAGATGAGTAATTTTGGTTATATGGTTCCCCCTTCTCAAGGAATGACCCATATAAAAATTCTCATGCATCCTTACATGGGTCATACGCGAGGAGGTTACTATCCAACTGGTCAAGGTCATGGCCTTTTCTGAAAACCCTTTATATCATAACCAATCTTTATAGGGAGCGTGGAATCAAATGGATCAAGCTAGGCTCATGTTTTTAGCTACGTTGAAATTTCCTGACCTATCCAAAATCATGAACAATCTGGTGTGTCACAATCCAACATGACCTCATGTTCCCACCAAACTTCCTTTAGATGTTCAGAAGTTTGAAGGTAAGAATAGCGAGGATCCTAGTGATCATGTTACGACTTTCAATATACGGTGCTCTTCGAATTTGTTGAATCATGATTCATTTCATTATGACCATTTCAATGCACCCTCACGGGTTTGCATATAGAGTTGCATGGGGGAACATACCATACCTTTAATGACTTGGATTCAGTCTTCCTTAATCACTTTAGTTGTCGGTACGCTATGATGTTGGTACCGAACTCTTGTCAACATTTTGGCAAGACAAAGCGACCCATATTTTTGACCACATTCAAGAGTAGCATAGATGAAATTGATTGATTCGGGCCAACATTCCACCATAATTCTTATTGGAATGGTTCTTTAAGTCCTTACTTCCTTATATCGCGAAGGATGTTTCAAT
This sequence comes from Pseudotsuga menziesii, assembly GCA_001517045.1. Classification (NCBI taxonomy): domain Eukaryota; kingdom Viridiplantae; phylum Streptophyta; class Pinopsida; order Pinales; family Pinaceae; genus Pseudotsuga; species Pseudotsuga menziesii. Next base: position 1,432,402 of record LPNX010749928.1, on the reverse strand, counting down.
GTCCGAAGTGACAACTGAGGAACATGCCATTTTTCGAGCTCAGCAGTTAAACCTAATTTATGCTCAGTTTGGGCTCCTTTATGATATTATCCTTGATGATCCGAGGTCAAATCATGATCCCAATTTTAAACCTGGGCCACATCCCAATGGAATCATTTGATCTGCGAGTGCAAAAGCTGTGGATCAGATTACAAATCAAATGCAGAATTTGTCACCTAACCAGTCTGTGGCCGGACAAGTTATGGCTTCATCCACCCCCACCCAATTGGAGAATGTACTTTTTGTGTAATCATCGACTTAGAAGGATAACGAACAACCAGGACAAAATAGGAAAAAGAGGAAGAATAATAAGAAGGGTGGGAATAAAAAGGAGAATGTTAATTATGACAAGAATTATGAAACACGATAGGGGGGGACAAGAAGACTAAATGGAAGGTAAACTTCCTATGTAACCTTTGTGGAGGAGATCATCTTATGTGCTTGTTCCCTAGGATTGATGAGGCCTCGAATTTCATCGCACAAAGCCCAAATGTGCTGACTAATCCCATTCTACATAATCAAAACATGACTTCAAGGACTTTGGCCACCGAAAGTGGTGTTGGTTGGAGTAAAAAAATTCCAGGAATGGAAAGTGATCATGGTTGTATCAATATTATGTTGATTTTGCATGTTGCAACTCGTTCACATGATTATAGCCTGTCACAACTAACCATGGGTAAATAGCATCTGCCTTCAGAAATTCCTTTGTATATTCACAAGCCTCATACTACACCATGCATACCGAAAGGGGTATTGAAATGTTCGGGTCACAATACCAATTCCTGATCTGCCCAACACTTTTATATCATTAAGGATTTGGGTCAGACTCCCTGTGTGATGTCGAATTTAGAGGTGCTTCAAACCTGCCCCTCACAAAGGAAAGCGTTGTTAGGTAATTTATGAATGAATGACCTAAATGACCCTAGTGTCATCAGGTTCAAGACTCACGGTGTCCAGACTCTCTTTCCTTACCATGTGACTTTTCAATTCCATGTGGAGTGTTTGGAAAACATCGTTAAACTTACAGTTATTGATGAAGGTGTTGCAACCTCTATGATGTCTCTTGCATGTTCGAAAGGCCATGGCTCTCCCATGTTGTCTAAAACCATAACTATGTTTATAGATTTTCATGGGAGTTCCTTTAGACTACATGGAATTATTCCTTCCCTTCAGATCTATCTAGGCTAGTTGAGGTTAAGGTGGTTGATGCACCCCTTGACTACAACCTTTTGTTGGGTCGAAACTGGATTTATGCCATGCAGGAAATCCTATGGTCTATGTTTTGCATTGTATGCTTTCCTCACGAAGGAATAATTGTGACGATCGATCGATTATCATTCATTAATTCTGGCTCCTCTGCATAATTGCGACCTACGGTTCCGATTATTGAGAATTCTCGGCTGAAAACTGAGAACGTTGGTGTCAATATATATATGTCGCTTATGGGAACATTTAACTTTTTGGCTCCAATTTTGTCTATTGATTCCACTTATGATGGTGCTCTACTATCGTTGACTTCAATCCCATTTCTTACTTCATATTTGATTGATCCTAGGACTCTCCCTTCTCCAGGTGAAGCTGGTGAATGGAACCCATCCATTTGAATGGCTATGTCATTGTCTATAGCAAAGGTCATTTGTAAAAATTCATATGAAACTGTTGTAGACCTTGATTTTTCCCCTTTGAGGATAGAGGACAGAGATTCCGCTCTTCCACCTGCTTTGGTGGTCCACTCAACTTTCTCACATGATCGTCTAGATAATAATTTTCCCCCAAATGAAGCGATTGTAGAGACCATGATTTATCCTGAAAGGTCTTGGGAGGACCTACATTATAGATCTTCTTCCATTATATATCTTGAAAGGACTAAGCATGATGAGTCATGATCGACCTTAGGTGAGGATGTTGATCACCCTGTGCTCCCTTTGGACAAGTATGGTCTATATGTTGAAGGGAACAAAAATGATATTTTTCCTACCATCTTGATGAATCCCCGAGATACTCTTGTCGTTGAAGTTAGACTTATCTTGACATCCTTGTTGTGCACTCTTGTAAGAGAATAGATTATACATCTCATTTTTCACTTGTGTTTGAACGAGGCAAGCACCTATTGCAATTTATTGTTTTGATGGAAGAAATATTAGTCGATCGTTTAAAGGTTGAGGCAATACTTTAGTCACCTCCCTCACCCTCAATGACCTCTGTTCGATCCTCCAGAATCAGCTGGAACTTTGTACATTAGTTTATATATTTTGGTTTTACCTAGAGAATTTTGTAGGTTCACTCTACTCAGTTATCCATATCGATATAGTTTTTTGAGCTTTATGGACTAATGTTACAATGTGAGGATTTCTTGTAGAACAGTTTCTTCAGGTGGTAATGGGTTGTGCCTAGTATGCTCATGCCTTTGGAAGGTATATCTCATCTCTGGCATATAGGATAGTATTTCACTATGCTTGAATCATTGCATTGTCCCATGACTATGTCACTTAGCATCATTGCATTGTACCATGACTATGTAACTTAATACATAGGTACGAACCTGCTTCTTATTGACACAAAACCTCCTTGATTCTTATAGAAGTGTCATTACATAAGCAATAGAGCTTTCTCGATCATGGGTACCCTAGTTAGAACCTGTTTTCCATATGGTTCCCATGTTGAGCTTTCTCTTTAGGTATGGGATTTCCTTGTAGTCCAACCATGACTTTAAATGAAAACCTCATATTCTTTCTCTTTTATTATGCTAGTTATTTCCCTCATGGATTCCGCCCTTATATCAAGTTGTAAATGCATTCCATGCATCTACTTGGCTTATTGAGCTTAATGTCGGCTCTCTACCTCACTTTTATGTGCCATCTTGGTTGAGCTTGTCTTAATTCTAGCCAAGCATAGCCTCTTATTTTTCCTTTGTACCTTGATCACCCCTGATTCGAAAGGAAACATTCACCTGAATGTCCTTATCCATCACTCACTTCCTTGCATTGAACATAGGTATGTTCCACTGCTTTGAACTAGATTACTTGACTGTGACATTCATTTCCTCTCCTTTGAACTATAAGCACATTTTATTCTTTTTCAAGCTTTATAATATGAAAAAGACCAAAAAAATCAAAAACCATAAAAATTCGGATGAGAAATGATATTTTCTTATATTGGCATATGTCATGCCTCCTTTGAACAGAGCACAATTTATGAGTCTATTTACCATGGGTTGGCTTTATAGCATGACCTTAGGAGTTGTACTCGTTATTTAGAACTTTCTCCCCCGACTGGTTAAGCTTTCAGTCACTATGGAGCCTTTTTTGATGCCTCCTATGTCACAGAGTTGTACCAGTTTGCACATTGAGTCTATGTTTCCTAAGTGTCTCCATCTGCCTTGCGCTCTTGTTCAAAGGAATCCTTTAGCTTGATGTTGACAATTCCTCATTTATATTGACTCTGCAGATTGTCCATTCCTGATACATAATAAATTTGTGGTCCTACCTAAAACCCCAGGCCTACTTTCATCATTGGTAGATGACCTTGAACTCAGCAAATGGAATCTCATCATTGATTGTTGACTGAGTGGTTTCCCCTGTGTTCGACGGAAATAAATGTATTCACACATTGGGATTCATGCCATGTATTGGATTCCATTAGAAGCTATTGGTGGTTTCATCACCTCTATCAATATTTTTCATCATTGGCTGCTATTAAGAGGGTCTCTTTCGCATGCTACTTACATCTGGTATGCATGAGAGACACAAATAGTTGTTGGTTCATGTACATCTTGTTTGTCTGATTTCTTCCAAATTATCCAACCTTGTTTTGTACCTCCTGTTGGTTGATGCAGGATTCATTAATGCCCTCCTTCCAACAGATTCCATTCCATCAAATTCATATCATTTATTTTGGAATTGGGATCTAGAGTCAGTTGAATGCCTTGCAACTTGCAGTCATCAGTGGTAGGTTCTCTTGCCATCAACGTATTTGGGAATACATCAATGCCCCTAATCGATGGATTCTTCAAGTGTTCAACCTCAACACCTCTATTCGCACTTGTTGAATGCACTCGATACCTTGACACCCATTTTCATCATTGATGGGATGTCTCTCGTCTATTAACGGTATACATAAATGACTAGCAATCAGATGATGTTTCATCATGTTCGATCTCAAAACCTGTATTCACGTGATGGGACATGTACCATCGGTGGTTTGTGTATAAGACCTCAAAGTATGGTGCCATTCCATATATGCTACTACATTTATCGTGATAGTACCTATGGGATTTTGTTTCTCATATTAGAGCAGTGTACCTTATTATGTACCAGATGTCTTATTGAGTATGGAGACTAGAATCCATTGTGTATTGTACATGGATGTGACCACTTATGACATATGTCTATTATGATTATTCATGGTCATTGTACTTATATGTATCTGAGACTAATATATGTAATCCATATCTGCAGTCATGTATACAGAGTTATCATTGTATTATGCTAACGAGTTGCTAGTTCTTCCACCTGTATCTTTGCTACTACACTTCAGTACAATTATGATGTATTTCAACCATCGTGTATGCCTCTAACCTCACACATTAGGGGGGCTATTTTATAACATAATTATCCACACCGTATGCATCATGCCTTGATGTCCTTCCATTTTCCCTATGCCTACTCACTATGCCCTCGTTACTCACTATAGCCTCGATGCTTCAATTTAACCCTTAAAGACATTTTTTAATATACACGTGGGTCATCAGTTATGCATCTCGTGTATACGCAACTTGCACCATAACATCTTGCGTACATCAGGTTTTGTGATAAAAAATAAAATAAAAATTTGGAGTTTTCCTCATCAAGTAACAAATTCCTTGATCCTTGGCCTTCCATACATCTATAAATGCTCTGATTTGACCCTCCATTTCCCATTTGAGGGCTATATATTGAGTCATTGTGAAGCATTGGAGGAGGAGAAACTTTAAGAGTTAAGAGACTTTATCAAAATTTTACCCCATTGTCATATACTTGAGTCTGCATCCCTTTGTCCTTGTTGATAGAACCATTTATGTCCATTTCCCAAGCTCTCCATTTCCTTTGTGAGCTTGCCCTACTATGGGGGATTGAAGTGGTGGAAGCCCAGGTGGAGGGACTTGGTTTCTCAGTTATGACGAGGTGTTGACAGAGGTTGTCACATTGTATCTCTATTTTTAAATTAATATAAATATCCATTTCTTGTCAAAATTTCATGTGCAATTGTTTATGTTTGTATCCATGGGTATAATTGCTTTATACATGTTTAAATGGATTAAGTTATATTAAATACTAGCATTTAATATATTTTGATCTTGGATATATATTTATTGTTGAGGGAAAATTGTGGAGACAAGATTTTGATCGTGAGCTCAACGGCTGTCGCCTTTGAACATCTGGTTGAGGTACAATTTCCATCCCTTAGTTGTTAGTTTCTTTAATTTATCTAGCATACTTGAGAATGGATTTGAATTCTGGTGTCATACTATCTGTTGTGGTCCACCCCAAACCATAGGAAGATTTTCTCCATAACAATTTATCCAAGAGAACATATTAGCCTCCTCAATTAAGTGGGAATTGATCCTATTCCTCAAATCCTCGGTATAATTTCCATAATTGATACTTTGTCTAACATGCTCTATTACTTTTGTAGGAGTTGAAACCATGTTATTTCTCTTACTTATAATAGAATTAGAATTTCACATAGGTTCCTGATTTGAAGAGAGGAATGAGATGATGGATTTCAAAACTCTACTTATATACTATTAGATACACAGTGTGGGGAACTAAATATACACATACCTTTTTCTATTGTTGGAGTGAAAGGATCCTGGATCCCTTCTAGACAAAATATTGCTCCTTTGACATTTTTTCCCATATGATTATGCCTGGAATCATCTTGAGTTCATTTCTGGTGGAGAAACCTTCCAATCCCTTTCCCCCATACTTGACTCCCCAACACGAGCTTCTATATGAGATACTTTTGCTACACAATATATTCCTTATATCATATGATTCTTTTCCATGTCATCAAGGAGAATTTTTGTAGCTTTAGTACATTATTTTCTCTTACATCCCATAATAGATTCGATGAAATCCCTTATGCATCTTTTGATATTCCTTAATAAAGCATTCACTAGGTCACCCTTCAAAACCATTCTAGAATCCTTTTTATATGTCCATGTTTTCTACACCCAATACAATGGAAAGGGATATTTTAATAATATAAGTTTTGGTTGATCACCATTGTCCCAATTTAATGTAAAATTCCTAGGCATTAGGTGATTGTTGTCTTATGTTTCTCTTAATTAAATAAATTAGATGTGAACTTTATTCAACCATAGAAATCAATATTTCTTAATATGCAACAATCACACATATAGCTATAAATAAACAAAATAATCACAATATATGAAATCCGCTCTTCAAATTAGTTTATCATTAAATACTCAAAACCTACAAGGAGACCACAAAATGAGGTTTTTATGTCTATTGATAAAGAAAAATGACAAAATAGATTTGAGAATATTTTTGTTATGATGTATCTGTTTAATTGTAGGACCTATACTACCCATATGTACATCTATATGGATCCATACATATATTTTCATACACTATATGGAACTCCATACAACATTATAGAATCACTACCACTGTTGTATTCTTCAACCTATAATCATTGCAGATCGTTCTTCTCATTGTTGCCTTGTTTTTCTCTCTTACTTGGCCTCTTTCATCTTCTTCAAACAAAATTGTCTTTGTGGAGAATGAATGTGTATTTACCCTTTACATTGACTTGCCTTTATACTTTAGTTTACTACCTAATTTACCAAAATCCTAAATTCACAATGAGATCTAATATTGAGATTATCCTAAATCACTAATGCATTAAAAATGGAACTTTCTTGGACTCAACAACAAAATATAAGATTTTCCCTCTATGAATAAAGTGAATTATAAAATAGATTTGAATTGGACGACTTCACTCATGTTTGACTCTAAATATGTGTGGAGCTTCTTGTATGAGCTACAAACATCAACACTTCCTCTTAGTGAGGAAGGAATTCTACACAAATCCAAGTTTGTCTCTAAATGCTTCAAACTTCCCTTTTTCCAAGGGCTTGGTTTGAATATTTGCATCCTATTATTTTTGGGTACATACCAAAGCATCAACGATCCCTATTAAATCATTACTGAAATGAAGTGACACCTAATCTAAATGTGCTTGGATCTGTCATGCAAAATTGGATTCTCATAGAGTTTGTTACAATTTTGATTATCACAATAAATCACTACGGGATCCAACTCCTAATCAAATAAACCTGCTATCAATTTTTGAATCTAGGTGGATTCACAACTAGCTAACTCACTTCCATATACTCTAGCTTTGTTGAATTGAGTGCCATGAAAGTCTACTTTTTCTTGAACCAAGATATCATCATTGATCCCAAATTGAAGCAATATCCTGAGGTGCTTTTCCTTTCTAATGCACTACATGCCCGATCTAAGTCTACATACCCATGCAAATTCACTTCACCTTCTTCGATGTATCTCAATCCATACTCCATTATGCCCCCTACATATATCAGCACATGTTTTTTGCTACTCAATGCTCCTGCCTTAGCTCCACCATGAACTATCTCAAGGTGTTCACTACAAAACATATATATGGCCTAGTGTTTATTAGATACATCAAAGAACCTATCAGGTTCCTATACAACATGGTATATGCCATATCAATATGAAGTAGTGACCTTCTTCATATTAGTGATCATAGGCATGGCCATGGGCTTGCATTCATCCATCAAAAATCTCTTCAAGATCTCCATTGCATACCTACCCTACATAAGGAAAATTTCCCTTTGTCTCTTCCAAACCTCCAACCCTAAGAAGCAATGTACCAATCCAATTCCCTTCATGTTGAGCTCAACTACCATATATGCCTTGCACCATGCAATGATCTTCTCTAAAGCTACTAGAAACAAGTCATCTACATACAACATCAAATTAGACGATCAACCTCAACAAATATGAAATATAAGTTGGTATTTGCTTCATTTTTGTGAATCCCATGCTCTGCAAGGTTTGCTTGAGTGGACATAAATGGCCTTTCTTAACCTGCACACATGGGACTCCTTCCCATTCACCTCAAACACTTGAGGTTTCTCAATGTATACTTCTTTTTCAATTATTTCATTGAGGAACATTGTCTTCACATCCATCTGGTGTATCCTCCATCCCATAATGGAGACTAAAGATATCACTAGTATATTGGAAGTGTACCTGAAAACTGGAGAAAACATCTCCTCATAATCCACTCCCTCTTTCTAGGAGAACCCTCTTGCCACAAATATCGCTTTGTACTCCTCTATGTTTCCGTCTACTACATGCTTGATATTGTAGATCCATCTGTGAGTAATTAATAACTCCCCCTCTAGTTTAGGCACAATTTTCCAAACATCATACTTCATGATGGAGGTGTACTCCACCATGGCATTCCTCCAAAATTGTTTATCAGTTTCCTCTTGAAAACTAGAAGGCTCAAAATATATCATGTTGCTCATCAGTTCCATGTAGTTTGGAAACTTCTTCGGAGGTCTTCTCTCCCAGATCGATCTCCCATGAGCGAAAACATATTATTGAGAATCCCTCAATGTTTGAGTAATTCATTGAGGTCTCCTAATAGAATTGGTAGGAGTTGGTGGTTCCCCCTCTTCATACGAAGGTTGTTGCACTGAACTAGAATCCACTAGTGACTGTACCTCAACCTTTGGAGCTTCCTTCTCCTCATCCTATGTCACTAGTAATGGCTCATGAGACTTATTGGATGCAAATTCTTCATTTAACCTTCCATCCCTTACAATTTTCTTTCTCTCCCTAGAAAATAGATTTTGGAATCCTTTGAATTACCATTATAGCCAACAAACGAACCCTTCCTATTAGGGGGATACAAATTTCCTCTTCTCCACTAGTATATGGATGTAAACTAGATAGCCAAAGATGCATACATGAATTACCTCCAAATTCACACCAGTGAATGTTGCCTTTGGAATTTAGTCCCCTAAAACCTTGTGAGGGAACATGTTTTGGATGTAGACTATTGCATTGCATGCTTCTACCTATAGAAACATTCACAAATCCTAGTCATGTATCATGGCCTTGGAAACCCCGATGATAAATTGATTATTTTGTTCTGTAAACTCATTGTGTTTTGGTTTGTATGGAACAATGAACTCCATATTGATTCCTACATCCTTTCATAAATAATCAAAACCATTAAAGGTATACTCCCCTCGTTGTTCAATCTCAAAATATTGATCTTCTTCCCTGTCTACTTCTCCACAAGAGATTTGAACTCTTGAAACCTGTTGAAGACTTCATCCTTGGTCTTTAAGAAGTAGATACATATTTTGAAAGAGAATTCATCAATGAAAGAAACATAGTACATGCTTCCTATTATTCATGTTACTGACATCAATCCACACACATCAGAATACACTAGATATACGATCCCTTAGAATTGTGTTCACTACTTAGTAAAGCAGCCTTGACATGCTTGTTAATAATGCACCCTCTACACACACCTCGATACTCAATGTTGAACTCTAGAATATTTGTGATGATATCCCTCAAAATAGGTATTGCTCGGTGATGCAGCTACCCCATCCTCTTATTCCATAACTCACATAAGTTGTATGTGTCATTGAACTATGACTTGAACATTTTCACCCTGTAACCTATACAAATTACCTTCCATAAACCTAATCACCTAAGTTGATCCTAGGCTATACTCCTTTGATATTATGAGGATTTGTTGGTTCTTAAACTCTTTTACATATCCCTTATCTTCCATTACTGAAATTGAAAGCATATTCTTCTTGATACATGGAACAAATAACACACCATCAAAATCTAAATATTTACCTTACTGTTGTTGAAAAGGGACGGTACTATATCCTACTATTGGATACTGGGCATCATCACCAAGATCAACATGAGCTCTCAAGAAATGCTCATTCATACCTTAAAATAGCTCATGGATTGATTCCATATGCCTAGATTCTCCACTATCCACATACCATGAATTATTCATAACCACATTGGAATAAAGGCAAGACACCAAACTATAAATCCTTTTTTAACTTGGAGGAAAACCCATTCATCTAAGATTTAGTTGAGGATACTACCCGACGTTGATGCTTTCCTTTACCCTTCTTCTTCTCTAGACATTGTGATGCATAATGGTTGTGCTTATGACATATGAAGCACTTGATTTTACTCAAGTCCTTCTTCCCTAGTTGTGAGGTCGATTCCCCACTCTTCACCTTACCCATGTTGGGTCTTTTACCTCTATCCTTCTTTACCTGAATAATGAAGTCACAGTCATTATCATCTCCTTGTCTACTGACCTTTGACTCCATCAAAGTATCCTCCTGGACACAATCATCCTATTAGGGTCCTACCCTAACGCCCTTACATTATCAATCTATAAGGCCATTAGGCCCATTCAACAGTTAGCATATAGTTAATGATAAAGGGCCTTGTTTTAAACAAAGGCCCCTAGTTGGTGGACCCTCATTAATAATAGTACCACAAGTAGTTAGGACTTTGGATATTGAAACAATATATATAGGGTAGTAAGATATGTAAAGTTTAGTGAATAAGTGTCATTGTATTTAGAGCTTTTATCTCAGGCATTGTTCCCTTGAAGAGCCAAGTGAACATATATATCTATTGTATATATTTTCTCTTGTATTTTTCTATTTTTTCTATAATTTTTTTGGTTTGAGCATACTACAATTGGTATCAAATCTCTTTCTTGGGCCAAAAGGGAAGAATATTCTAGGGTTTATCTCTTTCATATGATTCATCTTGACATTTTTGGTCCATTTTTTAATGTTGTTTCAAGATCTAAAACTTGCATGAAACATCAAAGATACATTGAGATAACTTTTCTGAGTTTCAGCTTCTAGGTCGCTATACTTTTGGTGATATACCCAGTCAAAGTTAAGGGAATTTTCCCTAGGGTTTGGCTCTTCCAAGTGATTCATTTTGTCTTTTCTGACAATTTCTTTTTCTTTTTATGTGACACTTTAGGGTTAGAAACACATAGGGTATAGAAAGGACATAGAGAAGCAACTTTGTTTCCAAGTTTTAACTTCTAATTCGCTGCCATTTTGGAGCTACACTCAGTGTAAGTTAGGTAATTTGAATGTTCCAAAAACTAGCCTTGAGAAGGTATTTTGGGTAAAATTGTTATATCTGAAGTTTTGAAGACCAAATATGAGTGCCACCAGTTATATTGGAAAGAGGAAAAACAAAGTGCTTGTGGTAACAATTTTATGTTTGGAACAAAAAAATTGGATGCATGGTATGTCATACAAGTTGGCCCTTCTAAGAAATCCAAGATTGCAAAGTGTTGGGAAAATTAGCCTAATTTTTTCTTTGCACATCAGAATTCAACGAAACCTATGTTATTATAGAGAAGACATATAAGTCTACTAATTGGAAGGTTGGAAAACCTAGAATCTTAATACACATATCTTAATGAACAGATTCAAAGCATTTAACAAACCATCAACAATTAGGATCGGACATGGAAAAATTAGTTGGATAAAATATTAGACAGTTGGGAGAAGAAGTTGGATGAGAAGTAATCCATTTAACAATTAGTGATATACATGCAGAAGAACATGGGAATGCACAACACAATGAGCCCCACCATGAAGTAACCTATCAGTCATTATTATTAGCTAACATCAACCTCATTTGGGTCCTCATAACACACAATATGGATAATAACACCTGGAATTGCTCTCCTAAAGTAGACTAAACAAGTTCGATTTTTCTAATCCATCGTGATGGGTTACTTGTTAAAATAATGTAACTTCATAAGATGCTATATTTGTATTATTGATATTCCTCCATTCATAGATGTCCTTGATGTAATTGGCCATGTAAAATTCATGAGGTAAAACCTTCATTGTAAGTCGAGGCAATAGTACCCACAAAAGTATTTTATAAATATTATTTTTAGTCCTTCTAGGTAGGTCGCCCCTAATAGAGAACCTGGACGACCTAGTTAGGTAATTAAGTCACTCACCTTCTGAATATAAATAGTTGAGGCACCTCCTTCATTTGAATACACTTCTAACTCAAGCAAGTTCGCTAGAGAGAGAAGAAGTGTGCTGTAGAGATGAGGAATTGTTTTGGGGTTTTACATTGTTTTGGATGAGTTCTATATTGAGGAAGTTTTATGGGGTTTTCTCCCTTTTGGTTTCCCCAAGGAAAATATATGTGTTCTTTGTGTTGTTGTTATTGTTGTTCTTTCAATGATCCTACTATTGTAAATCGTTTTAGAATATCATCTAAGCAATTAAGAAAACTTAACATGGTATCCGAACCACCTTGAAAAGAGACATTGTGCAGCTAGGGTTTGTTATTTCAAAGAATTCCCTCGATAAATTAACCAGAATAGAGGGCTCACTCAACTTGACCTGGAAGAGGGCATCTTTCTATGAAAATATAATTGAATTATGAGGAGTTTCATTTCAAGGCCTAACACTATTGCCGGGAAGAACTAGGGCTTCATTTTTTTCAAGGTTCCATGATCAAGCTCGGGAAAAGAAAGATACAATATAGCTCACCTTAAGCAGGCATATGTTTTCCACAAATCAACCCTCCAAGTGATCTCAATTAAAAAATTAGGGTTTAACCATCTAACCCTAGGTCATCCCAAAGGAGGTCAGCTAGAAGCAGTTTTTCCAAGTAAGTATTGTGTCTTACATTTCCATTTGAGGTCCTCATCCTACTTAAGATGACAAACAATATCAAATTGGATGAGAATATTGAGGGTTCTGATAACTTCAGATCATGGAAGTATAGGATCATGCTCATCCTAAGAGAGAATGATCTAGAAGGATTCATAAAGGAGGAAGTTGCAGAACTAGAAGGAGATGAAGCAAAGGCCAAGCACAAGAAGGAAACAATCAAGGCTAAGAGGATCATGGATGAATTCATAAAAAACCACTTGATCCCTCAAGTGTATTCAAGGAGAACACATAAGGAAATATTTGATGCCATGTCCAGCCTATTTGAAGGAAGAAATGTCAATAGGAAGATGATCTTGAGAAATCAACTCAAGAGTGTTAAGGTTCAAAAGTCAGAGACCATGAAATCATACTTCACAAGAGTATCCCAAATCACAAAGAAATTGGGAGCTATTGGTGACATAATAGAAGAAGTAGAAGTTGTAATGACCACCTTGAATGGTCTCCCAAGAGAATGGGAATCTTTCATTCAAGTAATATGTTCTAGAAGAAAGTTGTCCAAGTTTGAAAAGTTATGGGAAGAATATGTTCAAGAAGAAGAAATAATAGTAGTCAGAGAAGAGAAGTTGAATGAAAACAAAGATAAATCCTTGGCATCCCATACCAAAGACAAGAACAAGAGGAAGAGTCATGATCATCCTCTCAAAATAACTCAAGGGTCTCAAAAGAATAACATGGTCAAGAAGGACTTCTTGTCTTTTAAATGCTTGACTTGCCACAATATGGGACACATCTCCATAAATTATCCCCTAAAGGCATAACAACTCAAGAAGAGGAACAAAAGGTCCAAGTCCATGCTGCTGAAGATGATGATCAAGAAGTTGAGAAGAGGACTAAAGAAGATGAAGATTCATCTGAAGAATATCTTTTGATTTCAGCCATCACAGGTTCAATTTCACATGGAAGTGATACGTGTCTAGTAGATAGTGGTGCCTCCAAGCATATGTCAAGTTACAAGGATACTCTCTATTGTATTGTATAGAAGGATTCCCCAAACAAATTAATGCTTGGATATGATTACCAATATTCCATCAAAGGGATGGGAGAATCTTCTTATAAGATGGACTCTAGAAATCCTATGAACATGAAGGATGTTCTATATGTCCCAGGTTTAAAGAAGAATCTCCTTTCTATCTTAGCTTTAGATAAGAAATGTTTTAGAGTTGCTTTCGTAGATGGTGAATTCCTCATGTGGACAAAGGGGAAAACTATATATGATGTAGTGGTGATTGGAGTTGAAGAAGGCGGACTCTACAAACTAAAGGGGCATGCAGATTCAGCCTTGATGACTAGCATCATAATCCCATGTGAACTATGGAATAGAAGACTTGCTCATATACATTACAAAGAATTACCAATTGTGAGCAAGGCGGTGACAGGTTTACCAGAGATCCAAATAAACCATGAAGGTGTGTGCAAAGGATGTGCACCAGGAAAGAACATTAAGAACCCTTTTCCAAGCAGTGACGATAAATAAAAAGGGATCTTAGATATTGTTCACTCAGATGTATGTGGACCAATGCAAACTACTTCACTAATGGGTATGTTTACTATGATTCTTTTATTGATGACTACTACCGCAAAACTTGGATCTATTTCTTGAAGAAGAAATATGAAGTATTTGGAAATTTCAAAGAGTTCAAGGCTCTTGTAGAAGACCTCTCTGAAAAGAGGATCAAAACCTTAATATTAGATAATGGAGGTGAGTTCACATCAGGTGAACGCAATGATTACTGCAAAGAAACTGGGATTAAGAGGGAGATCACCATCCCATATAATCCTCTACAGAATGGTGTGGCTGAAAGAAAGAATAGATCTATCATGGAAGTAGTAAAATCCATGATCCATGATGAAGATATACCTATGTATCTATTAGCAGGAGCAGCTAGAACAATAGTCTATGTACATAATAAAATCTCTCACAAATCTCTTGGAAATAAGACTCCATAAGAGATGTTTACCGGAGAAAAGAACAAAGTCAGTCACCAAAATATATTTGGTTGTTTGGTATACATAAAAATTCCCAAGGAGAAGAGATAGAAGTTGGACCCTTCAGGAAAGAAGGGATTGTTTGTAGGATATAGTGAGCAATCAAAGGCTTACTAAATCTATATCCTAGGATACTATCAAATTGAACTTAGCAAGGATGTCACATTTGATGAAGATAGAGCCTTGAGAAAATCAAGGAAGAATCAGAAAGATGAAGAGGAGCATGAAGCTCCTAGAGCTACATAAATCTCCAAACCAGTTAGAAATGATGAGGAAGAACAGATACCTAAGGATCATGATATGCTATAACCTCTGAGACCTAAGGAGTTTCCTAGTGAGATGATCTCATGCAAAAGAAGGCCTACTTGGGCACGTGAAATAATTAAAGAAATGGAAGTATATGGTGTGCTAGAAGGAATTGTTAGAGAAAGTAAGAAGCCAAATCCATATCCCAGTTATCTAGCTTTGATGTGTAATCTCTATGACAAAGAACCTACATGCTTTGAAGAAAAAGAAAAGCAAAGGAATGGGTAGATTCCATGGTCAAGGATTACTAGTCCCTTATAAAGAATAATGTATGGGAAATAGTACCAAGACCGAAGAACAAGTCATTAGTATCCTCGAAATGGATCTACAAGACAACATTCAACAGACGACAATATAGATAAGTATAAGTCAAGATTCATAGCCCATGGATTCTCTCTAAATGAAGGAATTGACTATGAGGATACCTTTGCACCAGTCATAAGATACACCTCAATCAAAACCATTTGTGCCTTGGCATACAAGATGAAGTGGAAGTTACATTAGATGGATGTAAAGATAGCCTTCCTAAATGGAGTGATAGAAGAAGACATATACATTGAGCAATCGCAAGGCTTTGAGATAGATGCTCATAAGACTCATGTATGAAAACTAAAGAAGGTGTTGTATGGGTTAAGCAAGCACCCAGAGCATGGCATGGAAGAATTTATGGCTTCCTTATGAGTTTGAGATTTACCAAGAGTAAAGCAGATTCCACCCTTTGTTATAAGGTTGAGGATGGTGGGCTCATGATATTACTACTATATGTGGATGATCTATTTTTTATGGGTGAGGATAAGCCCATAAATGAATGCAAGAAGAAGCTCGTTGCAAAGTTTGAGATGAAATACCTTGGTATGATGCACTATTTTCTAGGTCTTGAAGTATGGCGGTATCCAAACGATATTTTCTTGAATCAAGGAAAATATGCAGTTGAGATCCTAAAGAGATTTGGGATAATGGATTGTAAGGCTATGTCTACTCCAATGACAACAAATTTGAATCTTTTGAATGATGATTCTTTGAAGATAGTGGATGTTACCTTATGCAAACATATTATTGGTTCACTAATGTATTTGACCAATGTGAGGCTAGATATATGTTTTGTTGTAAACACCTTAAGTCAGTATATGGTGGAGGCCATACATGTTCACCTTGTAGTAACAAAATATGTGATGAGGTACCTGAAGGGTACATTTGATCATGGTCTCAGATATGCATCAGATGGTGAGATTAAATTACACAGATTTGCATATTCAAATTGGGCAGGAAGTGTCGAAGACAAAAAGAGCACTTCAAGATGTTTTATTTATTTATTTTGGGATCGGGTATGATCTCATGGTTCAGTAGAAAGCAGTCCAGTATTGTCCTCAATATGGCAGAGGCTGAATAAATTACAACATGTTCAGCATGTAGCAAAGCAGTATGGATTCACAAGATATTGGCAGGATTATTCGATGCAGAGATACATGTGACTGATATCCATTGCAATAATCAGAGTCGTATTAAGATGACAGAAAACACAGTGTTTCATGATAAGTTGAAAAATATCGAAATTAGATATCACTACATCTGAGATATGGTGCAGAAGAGAGTTGTAAAGCTCAAGTATGTTCCCATAGAGGAACAAGTTGTTGATGTGTTGACTAAGCCTCTGTCTCGTGTAAAGTTTGAATACTTTCAAGACAAGCTTCATGTAGTACAAAAGGACCTTCCTCGGAAGAGGGATTGATGATGGCGTAGTAGGTTTCTTGTTGTAGTGGTATGCTAGCTCATCATAGGTAGGGTATGTATGACTAGGCTTGTTTTGCAATGAAAGGGTTAGTAAGCCATACTAGGCCTATTTGATCCTAGGGGGATTAGTATGTCTAGCTAGGCTTGTTTATCCCAAAAGGGTTACTAATCCAGACAAGGCTTGTTTGGTCCCTAGGTAGATCCATTTGTCTGGATAGGATTTTTTGGCCCGAAAGGGTTAGTAAGTCAGGAAAACGCCCAAGTGGATCCACCAGAGAATCCACCGTGATGTTGCTTCAGATGTCCTAAGGGAAAGACGATGAGATGATACCAACATTTATATGCTGATGTAGATGATGTGGTTCTAACACTCCATTCTGATACTAGCATTTCTATGATAATGATGATGATGTTGTTGTCTCAACATTCTATGTTGATGATAAAGATGCTTTATCATCTCTATGTTGATGATGATCTAACATTTTTTTTTTTTATGATGTTGCTTTAGCACTAACATGGTAATTATGTTGTTGTTTTTCCAATATTTACAAGCTGATGTTGCAGACAAAGTTCCAGTATTTACATACTAATGTTACAGATGATGATCCAGTATTCACATACTAATGTTGCAGAAGATGATGTTCCAGTATCCACATACTGATGATGCTCCAAATGATGATGATGTCCTAGTACTCACATACTGATGATGATCACGATGTTCCAATATCCACATATTGATGATGCTCCAGATGATGATGATGTCCCATTACTCACATACTGATGACAATGACGATGTCCCAGTATCCACCTACTGATGATGTTCCAGATGATGATGATGTCCCAGTACTCCCATACTGATGATGTTGATCATGATGGCCCAGTATCCACACATTGATGATGCTGGTGCAATAGTTTCATGATGATGATGCTAATGATGTTGTAGTTCCAGATTGATGATGAAGATATATGATGTTGTTCCAAAACTTCCTATGACATATAGAGATTCACCAGTTAGTTGTATAGTTATTGTTGTGGTTGTTGTTGATGATGTAGAATACCTTCCTATTTAAGAGGGAGTGTTAAAAAAATGGAACATTGGAATCTATTATATTTGTATTATTGTTATTCCTCCATTCGGAGATGTCCTTGATGTAATTGGTCGTGTATGATTCATGAGATAAAACCTTTGTTGTAATTCAGGGCAATATTATATAGTACACAAAAAAGTATTTTATAAATATTATTTTGAGTAGTTCTAGGTAGGTTGGCCCTAATTAGAGAAGCTGGATAACCTAGTTAGGTAATTAAGTCACTCACCTAATGAATATAAATAGTTGAGGTGCCTCCTTCATTTGGATACACTTTTCACTCAAGCAAGTTTGTTAGATAGAGAAGAAGAAGTGTGCTAGAGAGAGGAGGAGTTTTTTTTGGGTTTTACACTATCTTGGTTGAGTTCTATATTGGGGAATTTATGCGGGGTTTTCTCTCTTTTGGTTTCCCTAAGGAAAATCTATGTGTTCTTTGTGTTGTTGTGCTTGTTGTTCTTTCAATGGTCCTACTATTGTAAATTGTTTTAGAATATCATCTAAGCAGTTAAGAAAAGTTAACATTACTCAAATAGAACACTACTTTATCCTTAATGGTGTAACCAATGACAAGATGAAACTTAAGGTGGGGGTCTTGTTTTTTGATCTGGAATGATCGAAATGGTGTGTGGAATAAAAAGTCATATGGGTGCTACATTGAATGGAGTCTCTTTGTTAAATATCTCCATGAGCACTATGAGCAAGATCCTCATTATTTGGGGCGTCTTACCAAGTTATGCAAATAGAATCAGTCGCAGAATTTATTTCAACCTTTGATCAATTATCCATCTATATAAAGAACTTAACAAATTATTTCTATAAAAAATGTTTCATTAGTGGACTCAAGGAAGCATTTAAAGAACAAGTTAGAATGCAACATTATACTACCTGGTTGGAGGCATCACATAGGGTTCTAAAAGCAAATCCAATGATAAATGTACAAACCAAAAAACCCTCTTTCATTCCCCGCTCATGCCATACACAAGTCAATTCCTCAAGCATAATTGATTCCATATAATTGTGATGAAAAGTATGCTCCATTTCATAAATGAAAATAATAAAAGTGCTTCCATATTGATGTGACAACTCCTACCAATTATAAAGACATCATTATGGAAGACACCCCTAAGTTTGAGGTTATTGAATAAAATCCTCCCATGCAAGAAGAAGTGGAAACCAAAGTCTATCAAGAAGAACCTCTAATCTCTCTTCACTCTTTATCCATTTTTTCATACCCACAAACATTTAAACTTTGAGGTTACACCAAACATCAGAAAGTGGTAGTCTTGGTTAACAATGGTGGCACCCACAACCATATTCAATAATGAATGGATGAGGATATCCATTGTTATGTCCAACCGTTTCCAAACTTTCAAATTATGATAGTTGATGGTGGGATGAGGAAATGTCTGGGGCGTTGTGAAAAGTATAAAACTCCAATTGGGTGATTATCATCTCAAAACTTATATGTTGACCATAGATATCAGTGGTTGTGATATAGTTTTTGGGGAAAAATGGTTTTGAAAACTGGGGCCAATTACCATGAACTTCAAGGAATTATACTTGATATCTATTTAGGAACCTCATACTCACACCCTCAAGGGGCTCCAAGAAAGCTCCCCTAAAATCATTAGTTCTCATTGGCTGAAAAAAATATTGAATAAATGTCACTCTAGAATTATTCCTCACGTCCATGCCATTTAAGCTTTGGATAGTACCACACCGAAATCCATCATAACTAGCAAAGGGTTTGGACAAACACCAATATGTATTTGAAACACCAAGGGGTTTACCCCTATCTACAACAGAGCATGATCATGGTATTCCCTTGATTCCAGGTAGTTAACCACCAAATCTATGGACATATAGGCATCCATTTGCATAAAGGAATAAAATTTAAAAGATAATTCATTAGCTACTAGAGCTAGGATTTATGCGTCCTAGAACTAGTCCATATTCATCCCTAGTAGTCACGGTTTTAAAGAAAGAAGGCGATTGACACATGCGTCTTTCGTGGCCTCTATAAGTTAACTATTAAAAATAAATTGTCCATCCCAATCATTTATGATATTTTCTATGAGGTCCATAGGGATGAAATTTTCACCAAATTCGACCTTCGTTCAGTGTACCATCAAAAAATGAAAGAGGTCGGCGTTCCAAAGACAACTTTTCAAACACATGAAAGACATTATCAGTTTTTGGTAGTTCCCTTTGGAATTTTAAATTCCTCCTCTACCTTTCAAAGCCTCATGAATAAATTTTTGAGGCCATATCTTCATGATTTTATGTTGGTTTTATTTGATGACATTTTCATTTATAGTAAAACTTGGGATGCCCATGTACAACATCATGATAAAGCCTTACAAATCATCCAGGACCATTAGTTATTCATAAATGCTCCATATGTGATTTTTGGGTCTCAAAGGTTGAATACCCAGGTCACATTGTTGGACAATATGGGGCGAGAGTGGACCTCAACAAAATTGCAACAATGCAAGAATGGTCCCACCCTAAAAACCTTAAAGAGCTTACATGTGTTTTTAGGCCTTATGGGTTACTATAAGAAGTTTGTAAAGAGATATGGTAAAATTGTAGCCCCAATGACAACCCTTCTCATTAAAAAATCCTTTCATGGAACAAAGTGGAATAACAAGCATTCTCAATTCTAAGCAAGCCATGTCCACCACACCAGTCCTAGTTTTTCTTGATTTTGCTAAGACTTTTGTATTGGAATGTGATGCATCTAGAAAAGGATTGGGTGTGATTTTAATGCAATGGAATACCCTTAGCATTCACAAGTAATCATTTATTTGACAAAATCTTGGGTAAGTCTACCTATGAGAAAGAAATGATGACCATTCTACATGCAGTTGACACATGACAACTATATCTCATAGGGTGACGCTTCTAGATCAAGATAGATGACCATATCCTAAAGTATTTTTGGAGAAAAGGTTGTCATCCCCAAAACAACGAAAATAGATTACCAAAATGATTAGATATGATTATGAGATCATCTACAAAAATGGAAAAGACATTGTTCTAGTAGATGCCTTATCAAGGAAACATGATGAAGAGGGATCACCCTTTGCCTTATTATCTCTAGTACCTGAATAATTAGAGGAAACACATAAAGAATGGTCGATAAATGTTGTTATGTCTTAGCTCATCAAACACCTCCAGGAGGATCCCAACCCTCCCTGGGATTACACATGACAAAAAAATACATTGTGATATAAAGGTTGTCTTTTATTTTACCTAAATATACCTTAAAACAGTCAATATTATCATAATTGCATCCATCTCCTCTCGCAAGTCACCTGGGATTTCATAAAACTTATGCATGCGTCAGGTGCACATTCTTATGGGAAGGCATGAAAAAGGACATCCTTAATTTTGTTGTAGAATGTTACACTTGCCAAAGGAATGAGGGTGAGATAGTAAAGACTCCTAGGTCATTGCAACTATTACCAATCCCAACCACTATTTGGACCAACATGTTCATGGATTTTATTGTTGTTCTTTCAAAAATAGGTAACAAATTAGTCATCATGGTGGTAGTTGACGAACTTTCCAAATATGCTCATTTTTGTGCTCTCAAACACCCATTTACCTCGACAATGGTCACCCAATTTTTTTACACCAGATTTTCAAACTCCATGGCATGAATGTCTCCATTATGTCAGATTATGATCCCACATTCACCAACAAATTTTGGAAAAATCTATTTAAACTATAAGGCACCTAGTTGCAAATGAACACCTCTTATCATCCTCAAACAAACGACCAGACAGAAGAAATCAACAACTTTCTTAAAACCCATTTGATATGTTTTGCTTTTGAAAAGCAACACCAATGGGTACAGTGGTTATCTTTGAAAAAATGATGGTACAATACCACTTATCATAAGGCTACAGAAATGATAACCTATGAAGCAATCTGTGGCCAACAACCACCCTCTGTAGTTTGTTATATACCAAGTACTTCCAAAGTACATGATGTTGATAGTCTGCTTCATAATGTGATGTCACTCTTTACAAACTTAAGGAAAACTTAGTAGTGGATCAAAACCCCATGAAGAAACAAGTAAACCAACACCGCTCAGAGTGTTCTTTTGTAGAAGTTGACTAGGTGTTACTTTGGCTCCAACTTATAAGCAAATCTCTCTCAAAGTTAAAGGCCATCAGGAGCCTGCAAAAAAAAGTATGACCGATATCAGATTGTTCAATGCATTAGACAGGTGTCCTACAAATTAACACTCCCAACGCTCTCTAAGATCCACCCAATATTTCATGTTTCATGTTTGAAAAAGGTAGTGGGTTTTAATTGGCGAGTTCAAACTACATTGCCAGAACTGGATGAAGAAATTTCCCTTTGACTCCAACAAGAAGCAGTTTTGGAAACTCAGGAACATTAAATACGCCAATGAACTATCCATGAAGTTTTGATTTAGTGGAAGGATACCTCACCAAAATATGCTACTTGGGAACCATCAGGCATTTAGTCAATACTTGTCATTGTATTTGGATATTTGTTCTTGGAGGCTCCCCCCTTGAAGAGGCAAGTGAACATAACTATCTATTTTATCTATTTTCTCTGGAATTTTTCTATATTTTCTATGAGTTTATGGGTTTAATCATATTACACATCCCACAGTCTTTCCCATGAGGGGAGGTTCTCTCGAGCACAAATACCCTGGAAAAATGTTTCCCATTGAGATGGGAAACCATTTAGTTCCATATTTACCAACTCTTTATCTTCGACCTTCTCCCCAACTACTGCAAGTTGGTCACGACTCCATGTGACCTTCATCAAGTAATCGGTAACAGTGTCTGATCTAGTCATATCAACAGATCTGAGCCTATTGTGCAATATGATATTCCGGTGAATGTTCTCTCTCTGGTAAAGGTTAACTAGGGCATCAAACAACTCTTTTGTTGTCATCTTCTTAGATATATGAGGGATCAAATGATCCTTTATAGCATCCACGATCATCTGCTTGGTTATCACTTCTTTCTTCTGGTGAGATGTTAGGAGATCCATATTTGACTGCGGGGTTACCACAACTTTGACAATATCTTAGAGGTCATTATATTCGAATACAAGAGTTACCATGACTTTCCATGAGAGGAAATTTGAGGCACCATCCTATATGTCCTTGAACCTGACCCTAGCTAATGCCATATTTGATCTACAAACAAACCCGTGCTCTTCTAATATTCTAAATCATAGTAGCTCTGGTATAATGTAAAAATATCATGCTTTAGGTGACTGTTGTCCTATGTTGATCTTATTTAAATAAATTATATCTAAACTTTATTCAACCATAAAATCAATATTTCTTAACATGCAACAATCACACATATAGTTGGAAATAAACACTCAACACTTATGTCCTTCAAATTGGTTGATCATTAAATACTCAAAACTTACAAGGACACCTTAACAATATTTTTCTATATGCTTATAAATAAAAATGATAAAACATATATAAGAAAATGTAACACCCTTGTTCCCTCATATTGTGATGTAAGCAAAGATGACATCATGGCCAAGGGCCTAGTGATGGCGTAATGCAATAGCAACAAATTAATATGAATAACTAACCACTAATTGTGGACAAGAATGTTGAGGGTTAAGGGACTATGAATCAACTAGAGGGAATGTTGGTGAAAGCCCGAATCAACTAGAGGGAATGTTGGTGAAAGCCTAAGAAAACCCTAAAGAGTTGATTATGGTTAACATGCGCGGTGGGTTCTGCTAAATTATATGTTGTTGAAGGACTCTTAAAACCTAGGGGACTCTCTAATCACATTAAGATAAATATTTATATGAATTAATCCTGAGTCTTAATATTTTCTTATAGAATAATATCATGGTATTTCAAATGGGCAACGTGGGAATTGGAAAATGGAACATGGTGCCCATGCCCACTTCATACAAATGCTTAAAAACTTGAAGAGGAATGTAAAGAGTGCACGCGTGTCTGAAATTTATGCTCTATGGAGAGGTAGTGGAAGTTTTTCGTTGAATGCAAAGTGAAGACAGTGGAAGTTTTGATCTGTATGCAAAGTGATGGTAGACAACAATTGATTATGGCGAGTTCATGGTCCTCGAATGGGGGTGGAGATTTTCCCGAGGGACTAAAGAGAAAAACTAGTTGGGAGGACCACCCTTGATCCATAGCTTGTTTCCATTGTCATGGTTATTCAATAACAACTAAGTATTCAAGAATCCTGTGTTTTCAAAACTGGTGTAAAAATTGTATGCCTAGTTCATTTTTTTTAATGGATTCTAGAAGTTGTTCCATTGATTTCCTAAGTAAATAACAAATTCGTAAACCCATGAAGAAAATCATTGCATTCAATTGATATATGTTGGGTTTGTAGATTCAACTTTTTCCCTCTGTGTAAATAACAAAACGTTTGGATTGTAATGTTATGTGGAATATGCAATAATTACCTTAGAAATTTATTGGATTGGTTAATGGGTGATTTACTTGTATTGGGGAGATTTTCCTTGCTTAAAAACATTTCTAATGGGTTGGATTGAAACCATAAAGCTATAATTTAAAGTATGCATTGAATTTAAGTGGTTGTTGGGCATTTGGAAAGGGAATTAACTCCACAAAACAATACGTCTAATACAGATTTTGGTTTCCTCCTATAATGTGATTTTGATAACTGTAAACCTTAGAAAATCATTGGTATAAACAACTGAAACATTTTGTTTGTTTCACCCATCCAATTGAGCAAAGACCAGATACGAACCTAGCCAACGTTGAAAGGTTAACCCTTTGGCATACATTATCTCAAGAATTTCACCCAAATCCTTAGTAGGGATAGACTACTAACCTACTCTTTTCATTAGATTGAAG
Source organism: Pseudotsuga menziesii (assembly GCA_001517045.1). Lineage (NCBI taxonomy): Eukaryota > Viridiplantae > Streptophyta > Pinopsida > Pinales > Pinaceae > Pseudotsuga > Pseudotsuga menziesii. Next base: position 1,407,525 of record LPNX010749928.1, on the reverse strand, counting down.
CCCAACTTTGTTTAGAAAATGTGTTTTGAGTTATGTTGTCCAAGAAAATTTAGATAATTTAATTTGCGCTAAAAATGATGAATGTTCTATGAATTTCTTGAATTTTGGTAAATATAATTGGTTGGGAAATCCATTCCAGACCCTTTGCTTTGTTTTTGGTAAATTTATTATATTTACAAAACAGTTTGGCCAAAAATAAAGTTTTTTTTGTTGTTGCATTGCTTTGGCAATAAGCTTAGGAATGTATTCAAGTTTTGAAGGCTTTACTTTCTTGTACATATATGTATAGCATTCATGGGTAAATGATTTGACGCCTAGGGTGGGAAATCCTAACTACGTGGTTATTTGATTAAGTAATGTGAATGCATGGAGTAATTCACTTCCCATAGTAGTGTTAGATTTTTAACATTAAGCTAGCATAACATTAGGATCTTTAACTGAGAGAACCACAAGCAAAGCAATCAAACACAAGAGACAATGAACACAATGTTTTTCCTCAGGGAAACCATAAATGGAGAAAACCCCATAACTTCCTCAGAGATAGAATCGGCACCAAAAATGAAACCCAAAACAGTAAGATGATCTCCCGACAGCAGTAACCTCTTTGTTCCTTGCCCCGATGTCTTTCTCTTCCTCAGCTATGCGCTACAACTGAGTGTGAGTGAGTGTGTGTTAAATAGAGAGGCTAGCTCTCTATTTATAACAATTCCTGACTTGACTAAACCCAACTAGGGCTGACTTCACTAGGTGAGTCTAATAACCCTAGTGCCCCGGAACTGCGGGGACTTTAACCCTTAGACAATAGGAGGGTTACCCACCTTGACTTGACATGACTTGTTTACATTATAGAAACTCCTGATAGGAACCTCAGGGCATGACATGACTCAAGTACATTACAAATACATCCCAGAATAAACATCAGGTTACAATACATAAGAAATACAAGTGAATACATTCCGAAGTTACAATTACATCAACACTCCCTCTTAACTAGGAAGGTATTCTCTCGACACAATTTATCAGCACAAGTCTTCTTCTCTATATCATCTGGATCATCATCAAATCCTAGTCATCTTCACCTTCAATTCATCTCTATCTTTAAGTCATCTTCATCTTCAAGTCATGTTCATCTGGATCTGGAAAATCCCTCGATTTGGATCATCATCACTGGATCTGGATCATCCCTCGATCTAGATCATCTTTGGAGCATCATCTCTGGATCTAGATCATCATCACTGGATATTCACGGGTGCTATCTCATGATTCTTCTCGTCACAAGAAGTTGTACAGAGCCAACCCTTTTTCATGCTAGTTGTAGGCCTAGCCTCCATGTAGGTCTTCTTCCATCACTTATATCTGACCGTAAGTCAGAATGGCCCACCCAACACTTATATATGATCACATAGGAACCAATCCTATAATCATATCAGAAAGGCACGCCTAACACTCACATCTGACCATGTGGGAACACCTCCCACAACCCTGTCAGAAAGGCCCAGCACTCACATCCGTCAACCAATGTCGGAAAGGCTCAGCACTTACACTCGGCCATGCGAGGAACCAATCCTCCATGTTCAAAGGCTCTGCACTTACATCTAACAACCAATGTCATAAAGGCTCAGCACTTATATTCTACCATGCAAGAAACCAATCCTTCATGCCGAAAGGGCTCTGCACTTACATCTGACGACCAATGTCAAAAGGGCTTGCACTCACATCTGATCATGTAGGAACCAATCCTACAGTCATATCAGAATGGCCCCCAGTCCCAGACTGAGCTACCTGGTAATTGACCAGGTGCCTCCATTCCAAGAATGGCATTCAGCACTTACTTTTGATCATGTAGGAACCAATCTTACAGATACATCAGAATGGCTCAACACTCACATCTGACATGGAAGGAACCAATCCTCTCACCATGACAAAATGGCTCAACCCTTACATATGACCATGGAAGGAACCAATCCTCTCACCATGTTAGAATGGCTCTAGGTCTCATCATTTCCCCTTGGAGGAAACCTCGATCTAGAGAACACCAAGCTTCTCCCTGAAGTACTCAAACTTCACCCTAGCCAATGGCTTTGTCAACACATTAGCTATATGTTCCTCCGTTGCAACATACTGGAGCTTCATTGCTCCCCTCTACACCATATCCCTGATATAGTGATACTTGATCTCGATATGCTTCGACTTGTCATGGAACACTGGATTCTTTGACAACTTCATGCAACTCTGGTTGTCACAATGTATACAAGTAGCATCCATCTGGAGATCAAATAAATCAGACAGTAGCTTCCGCAGCCATACTGCCTCACAACTAGCTGAACAAGCTGCGACATACTCGGCTTCAGCTATACTCAGTGCCACACAGGATTCCTTCCTGCTAAACCAAGAGATCACACCTGATCCCATACCGAAGCAGCACCCTGAAGTGCTCTTCCTATCGATGGAATTTCCTGCCCAATCTGAATCAACATAACCATCTAGGTTAATCTTCTAATTCGCCTCATACTTGAGCCCATAATCAATTGTACCCCTCAGGTACCTCAGAATATGCTTTGCAGCAATCAAGTGAACATATCTCGGATCTGTCAAGAACTGGCTCAAGGTATTCATAGCAAAGAAAATGTCTGGTCTCGTGTTCGTCAAATACATCAAGGACCCAATCATCTGACGATACATTGTAGCATCAACCACCTCTAATGAAGCATCACTCAATAGCTTCAGGTTCGATGCCATAGGTGTGGTCATGGCCTTGCAGTCCATCATCCCAAACCTCTTCAGGATCTCTACTACATACTTCCCTTGTCCGAGGGAGATTCCATCCACATTCTGCCACACCTCCATACCTAGAAAATAATGCATCATACCCAAGTCCTTCATTTAGAACTCGGCAACAAGATTTCTCTTCATATCAACAATCAACCCATCCACACCTGTTACAAACAGATCATCTACATACAGTAGGAGCATCACTGGGTTGCCATCTTCAACCTTGTAGTAAAGGTTGGAATCTGCTTTACTTTTGGTAAAGCCCAAACTAGATAGAAAGCTGTCAATTCTGTCGTACCATGTCCTAGGTGCCTATTTCAAACCATACAAGGCTTTCTTCAATCTGCACACATGAGACTCCCTGTCATGTGTCTCAAAACCAAGTGGTTGTTCTACATACACTTCCTCTTCCACTACACCATTCAAGAAAGCAGTCTTGACGTCCATTTGGTGTATCTTCCATTTCATCACTGCAGCCAGAGAAAGTACTGATTTGATGGAAGTGTATCTGGCTATAGGTGCAAAGGTTTTTTCATAGTCTGTTCCTTCTTTCTGTGAGAAACCATGAGCCACGAATCTTGCCTTATATTTCCCTATGCTACCATCTACATCATGCTTGATCTTGTAGATCCATTTGGAAGTTACAACTGACTTCCCTTCTAGTCTTGGGACAACATCCCAAGCATCTTTCTTCATGATCAATTGATACTCTTCGATCATAGCATCCTTCCATTCTTTTCGTTCTGCCGCTTCTTCATAGTTGGAAGGTTCTTTATTGATAAAGTCACATAGTAAGTCTATATATCCGAAGCAGGATCTGGTTCTCTTTCTTTCTCTGTAATTCTCCTCTGGAGCCCCATATCTTTTCGCACCTTGGATAATTTCTTGTACCCAAGCAGGTTTCCTCTTGTGAGGATTCTTCTCTTGAGGTGGATCTACAGGTCTTTGTGGTTCTTCAAATTCTTGATTTTCTTCTTGAATTTCTTCGTTCATGGTTGTATCATGAATTATGGGTGCTTCTGCTTCTTCATGATCTTCAGCAGGTCTCTTTCTGGATTTGTTGTAAGCTGTATCTTCATCAAATGTCACATCCCTGCTGATGTTGGTCTTCTTGAATCCTGGGAAGTATATTCTGTAAGCCTTCGAGCTTTCAGAGTATCCCACAAATATACCCTTCTTTCCTGAAGGATCTAACTTCGTCCTCTTTTCTTTCGGAATGTGTATGTACACTGGAAAGTTGAATATTCTGAGATGGCTGACTTCTAGTTTCTTGCTGGAAAAGACTTCTTCAGGTGTCTTGTTCTCAAGTACTCTGTGTGGACTGTGGAGTACGGTTTTGTACATACACCGTTGTTCTGGCAGCTTCTGCCCATAGATGCATGGGAAGATCTTGATCATGAAGTATTAATCTTGTAGCTTCCATGATAGTTATATTCTTCCTTTCTACAACCCCGTTAGGTTGTGGATTATATGGAGTGCATAACTCCCTATTAATCCCTGATTCTTTGCATAAGTCTTTGAATTCATTTGATGTGAATTCTTCGCCATTATCTGATCGAAAGGTCTTGATCTTCTTTTCTGTGTGGTTCTCGATCAAGGCTTTGAATTCCTTTAACTTGTTGAAAACTTCATCTTTGTTCTTCATGAAGTAAATCCATGTCTTCCTAGAAAAGTCATCAATGAAAGAAACATAGTATACATACCCGCTTAGTGAGCTTGATGACATTGGTCCACATACATTGGAGTGGATGATTTCCAAGATTCCTTTTGCCTTGTTCTCACTACTTGGAAATTTCTTCTTTGTATTCTTTCCTTTCGCACATCCTTTGTAGACCCCTTCATGTTTTGCTTGAATTTCTGGAAGACCTTCAACAACTTTGCTTGAAAGTGGTAGTGCTCTCTAATGCACATGTGCAAGCCTTCTGTGCCAAAGTTAATTTGGCTCTATTGTGTCATGGACCAAAGCTTGTTCTAGATGGCCCTTCAATCTGTATAATCCTCCTTATTCTCCAATCACTATTGCATCATCAATAGTCTTTCCTCTTGACCACATGAGGACTTGGCCATCTACAAATGCAACCCTCATGCCTTTTGCATCCAGTGTCGATATGAATAGAAGATTCTTCTTTAGTCCTGGTACAAACAAGACATCCTTCATTTTCATAGGCTTTCCCGAGTCTCGCTTGTAGAAGGATTCACCACTACCTTTTATGGGATATTGGTAGTCATCCCCAAGTTTCACCTTTTGGGGTGAATTATGTTCGGACAGTTTCTCAAAGGATTCCTTGAAACCTGACATGTGTTTGGAAGCCCCACTGTCAATAAGCCAATCTTTGCTTCCATGAGTGATAGTTCCCGTGAGAGCAAAGATCAGAACATATTCATCTTCACTTGAAGAGTCTTCACTTTCTTGTTTTACTCTCTTCCTGGGAGGATCATCATCCTCAATAGTGTGAGCATGATGTCCTCTTTTGGAGTTCCTCTTCTTCTTGGATCCATTCTTATTCATGGGACAATCTCTAGTAAAGTGTCCTATTTCATCACATGTATAACATCTGAGTTTGGATGGATCCCTTCTTACAAGATTATTTTTCTGATGAGAATGCTTGCCTTGATGGTGATGATTTTCCCTTCTTCCTTTTCTGGAGTGTACTTTGAGAGCTTGATCTTCACTTCCCATCTTTTCTTCTCGAGATACTATCCGAGATTCTTCTTGTGAACATTCTTCCCACAGTCTACTGAACTTGACTAACTTCTTCCTAGCACAGATTCCTTGGATGAAAGAATCCCATGACCTAGGGAAGCCATTCAAGGTTGTCATCACAATTTCTGCATTCTCCACTTCTTCATCTACTATTTCTAGCTGTTCTTTGATCTGGGAGACCCTTGTGAAGAATGACTAGATGGTCTCCTCATTCTGGATCTTTACATTCTTCAACGGGTTCCTTAGAGTCATCTTTCGATTGATGTTCTTCCCTTCAAACAGTTTGGTTAGGGCATCAAACATGGCTTTAGGTGTCTTGAGGGAGGACACCTATGGTATGAGGTGATCCTTGATAGAATCAGCAATGATCCTCTTTTCCATAACCAACTTCTTCTTATGTAAGGCCTTGGACTCATCTCCCTATGGAACTGGAACCTCCTCATGGATATAGGAGTCCAACTCATTTTCTTCCAGGGCCAGGGAGATCCTATACTTCCAGGCTTGAAAGTTATCAGCTCCCTCAAGCTTTTCATCAAGCTTGGTGTGATGAGACATCTTAACTGAGAACCTTAAATGGAAATACAAAAGATTTAGATCTTACCAGGTCAAGATGTCGAATCTGGATTTGTAGCTGAAATCTTGTAGTGCTGGTTCATGAGCAGATTAGGGTTTTTCTTTTCTGGAGTTCTGTCCAACCAAATGCTTTGAATTTGATCTCTAACTTTGATTTTGGGGAGGAGATCAATCCAGGCCTGGGCTCATTGAAAAATTCCACTTCTGTCAAAAGCACTAATTTCTGGCAGCAGTGTCGGGTCCAAAACTAAAAAACCTCAGAATTGGATTCTGCTTCAACAAAAAGATGCGCCCTAGGGAGGAGAGTTATTCCACCCTTTTTTTGCTGAAAATCTATGAAGAGAGATCCACAAAGTAGGAAGCCCTAGTTCCGGCAGCTGCATAGTGTCTTCTTCTCAGGTTAGCTCTAATACCATGTTAGATTTTTAACATTAAGCTAGCATAACATTAGGATCTTTAACTGAGAGAACAACAAGCACAACAATCAAACACAAGAGACAATGAACATAGTGTTTTTCCTCGGGGAAACCATAAATGGAGAAAACCCCGCAACTTCCTCAGAGATAGAATCAACACCAAAAGTGAAACCCAAAATAGTAAGATGATCTCCCGATAGTAGTAACCTCTTTCTTCCTTGCCCCAGTGTCTTTCTCTTCCTCAGCTATGCGCTACAACTGAGTGTGAGTGAGTGTGTGTTAAATAGAGAGGCTAGCTCTCTATTTATACTAATTCTTGACTTGACTAAACCTAACTAGGGCTGACTTCACTAGGTGAGTCTAATAACCCTAGTGCCCCGGAACTACAGGGACTTTAACCCTTAGACAATAGGAGGGTTACCCACCTTGACTTGACATGACTTGTTTACATTATAGAAACTCCCGATAGGAACCTCGGGGCATGACATGACTCAAGTACATTACAAATACATCCTGGAATAAACATTGGGTTACAATACATAAGAAATACAAGTGAATACATTCAGAAGTTACAATTACATCAACAAATAGTTATAAATACTATGATCATATGAATGCACTCGAAGTGTTTAAAGTAATGCTTCAACGAAACATAATTTAGGCATAAGTCAACACCCATCTAAGTTTTTCATAAATGAAATTCCCGGAAGATCATCAAGACCATTTGGGAAATGAAATCAATTCTTTGTGGAATGAAACCAATTCAATGTTTTGGATGTAGGAATGTTTATTTTCCTTTTCCAACAGAACATTAAGTAGGAAAATTAAACACATTTTTTTACTTCAAATAAATTCTCCGCTTTAACTAACTTTAGGGGAAGGGGAACCCTAGGTCTTAGATGGTGCTTGGAAGCTTCTTGGGGGATCACGAGCCCTCCATCACTACCTTTGGGGGAACCCTAGGCCTTAGATTGTACTTGGAAGCTTCTCAGGGGATCATGAGCCCCTTGTAAGAAGATGGATAGTCTCAACGAAGATGCCCTATTTCTTGGAAAATAGAGCATCAAAATGACAACTTCTAGTAATCTAAAGGTTGAATGAAGCTATTGTATTTCCATTTGATCTCAATTTCCTCCATCATACCCTTGCTTAAATTAATCTCCTCCAAAACCCTAATGGTCCGCTTGTCTTCCTTGGAGGCTAGGTTATTTTCTATTTCCAAATACCACCCCAAATTATTGGCAAAAAATTTCATAACTTATTTCGACTAGAGATATAGAGGAAGCCCTCACAAAAGGACCCAAATATGTTTAATAAAAAAGAACTCAAACTGAGGGACAAAAAATGGTGTCCATCTCTTAAGGACAAGGCTTGAAGGGTCTAGAGCCAATTCTTGGAGAGCACAAGAGACAAATGAATAACATAAATGACTCGAAGTAGCACCATTATTTGACAAGGATGTGAAACCTGGGGACATATCCCAATAAGGGCTCCCACTTTGAAACAAGGAAATGGGACAAAATCTACTTAAAATTAAAGAGTTTTGAGATATTTACATCCATCAATGCATTTCTAAAAGTAATTATAAATTTTACTTTTTTCACATAGAAAAAAGCAATAAATTGCTATTTATGATTGAATCAAATTAAAATTACAAAAATAGTTTTTGCTCTTCACTTGTAACAACTTGAGCTTACTCCGAAGAAGCTTTTACAAATAACTGCCCAAAAAACTCCCCACCTATAGTGCAAATACACCTTCAAATATAAAGGCTGAAAGAAGCCATACAAAAGGGTATGTACCAAAAAACTACATAATGCATAGGAACGATCAAGTCTCAAAAAGAGTATAACAACCTTCCTAGAATAACTACATAGTGGTAGAACATTTGTAGATCAACAAAACATGTCTACAAACCCCCCCAAAAAACAAAAAACCCTGGCAAACTTTGAAGGATCCTTGATCAATCTTCAAGAAGTCTTGAAATTCCTCATAGAAGAGGATACTTTGAAGATCGCACAGTTTTTTTTTTATAGTTGGTATGCTAGCTTGTTGAAAGTCCTATAGATATGGGAAAAACAAAGACATGTAAAGAGAAGCTTAATAGGCAGAATTCTACCACACCACTAATCCAGGATGGCAACATTTAGAGAAGCCCTGTTTTTTACCCAATCCACCATTATCTTGGAGTCCCCATATACACGAAGAGAATATAAATTTATAGACTGAGGAAACTCGAGGAGTGCCCATAGTTCCAGTAAATCAACCTAGGTGTTCAAGACACAACCACAACCCATCCAAAGCAAGAAATGATGTTTCTTTGTGTCCCTAATAACTATGCAATGGTATCCATTCCCAGTATTTGTAACACCATAACAAAATCCAATGACACCATCATCTAGAAATTCAGGTTCAATGGCAGACATTTGTTTCTTCAAAACTTGTTTTTGTGGAACTCTTTATAGAATTTCAAAATCTTGATGCAAGTAACTTGTATATGAGCCTCTGTCCCTTCAAAAGTCTTCAAGTTCCCGGTTTTCCAATTCCCCAACACACAAAGGAAGGGAGCTCCTTGTGTTGGGGGCACGAGTAGCTCACCACCGGAAGAACTAGACCTATTAACCCTAAAACACTTGCACTTTCAAATTTAGAACTTCATCTCTACTGCCTCTTAGTTGGTCGGGATGAAACCGGCCTTCCCTTTCAATTACTGCCTTCACCCTAGTTGATGGAGTGCTACCCAACTAATTTATGAAGCCAGGAAGACGAGGGGAAGGTAGGCATGGCATGCTATGAACCCTTTATTTTACCCTGCCATATTGACCATGATTTCAACAAGTGTTTTCAAACGCCTGTACAACGCTCTAAGTTAAGATAATGGGATCCTCCGTTCGATTCTCCAGAGGTCGTGAATATTCCCACCCCACCCAAGTGGATAGCATGCACATAAGTTCCATGGAAATAGGGATCTAAAGGTTCATACGCCTTGACTGGTCTAAGTGGTGACCCCTATTCAATATCATAAGTTATGCTGGCTGTAATTCACGAATCCATAGGGCAGTTCTGATCCAGTGATCCAACAACTGAGTGGTCTAAAGCAAGTAGGGATATATAGGTTCAATAGTAAGTCAGATTGGTACCCCCCCAAGTCAAAATAGGTAAGCAAGCAGGTGTTATCAAATGTAGGCAGGTGTTGTATCTATTGAACGCCCGTAAAAGAATGAAGCCCATACAATGGTTGGGTAAGTGAAAGGTTGCAGATTGGTACCCCCCCAAGTCAAAATAGGTAAGCAAGCAGGTGTTATCAAACATAGGCAGGTGTTGTATCTATTGAACGCCCGTAAAAGAATGAATCCCATACAATGGTTGGGTAAGTGAAAGGTTGTTCAGGTGGGTGCCCGGGAGATAACCAGTTCATTAAAGGCAAAAAAGGAAATGTTGTGCCCACGCCCACGAACCCCACACACTAAGCAAGCAGCCGGTGAAATTCAAGAACTTTCTTTCTGAAGCGACGTAAAAGTAAAGAGAAAGGTCAACAGGCAGGCACTACAAGTAAAGGTATGAAGTCGCTTGTCCGCATCGGGCAAGGCTTTTCGTCTCAAGCAGTAGACTGAATCATATCCAGTCGGGCAACACTGTATGGAAGTAAAACAACTCTATCTATTGGGAGCCCCGTCCAATGCACAGTAAGCTTGGGGATTCTTCCACGGCATAATCATGGCATAATATCAAAGAGGTACTGCTTCCTAAATAAGATAGATCAACAAGGCGCGTAGCGGAGCGGCCCGACCCGAGATGAAATATATAAATCTAAGGTACGAAGTCGCTTGTCCGCATCGGGCAAGGACCCGGAGGTCCGACGGAAGGAGGTCTCGACTAAAAGGAGAGGGACTTTCTCGAGGTTAATATGGGAAGGGTGAGATGTCTAAATTACATATCTAAAGGTGCGGAGCTCTTTCTCGACAAAGGAGGAGAAGGCCTTATCCCGGCTTCGTTAGGTGCGGTGGAGAAAAAAGAAAAGATATAAAAGCCATGTCGATTGGTCTATCCATGAATTCTCAAAAGCTTATCATTCAATGTGTGTTTGAATAAAGCAGCCCTTTTCAATCACTAGAGACGGGGTTTCGCTCCTGAATGAGCAGGTCCCACCCACATGACGATAACACCGAACAAGAATAAAGGGAACCATACCTAGAATCAGAGTCAGAATCATCGGAGCTTGAGCACCGGCCATTATTATGTTAAGAAAACCTACCGAATCACTTGCCCACATCTCGGATCAGATCACTTGCTGCTAGGACACATATTCAATTTTATGATCTTATTATTACAGAAGTAAGATTAGATGATATTAAGAGATACGGCCGAAGGAGGATGACAAGGCATAATAACTGACTTACTTAGTTTACCATAACATTTCTTATTATGTACCATACCCAGAGTTTGTCCCACGTGATATGAGCCTATACTATATACGAGATTTTGTAACTGCATAACGATATATTGATTATTGGCCTAGGATCACTGCACATGAAACCATCCCGAATCACTTGCCCACGTCTTCCTTCACTGGTGCTTTAATGAATGAATGATAGATTGCGTCTTACATCCATGGCTAGTCATGATATGGCATCAGAGGCAGACAAGGGAGCAGGAAATACTGACTTAGAGGGAAAAAGAACCTGAAGTCGTACCACATTTCAGGAGCCAGTCCTATATACGTTATTTAGTTACTACATGACAAACTATATTTACATGTATCACCCGTATATATTGAATTTAGACTGTTACGGGGGGCAACCTTTACATATTCTTTTTACTACTTATGGGGGAAGGCAAAAGAACACCTTTTGTACCCTCCGGAGGCCAAACCTGTACAATATCTTTCTCTTTTAGCGGCTTGCACCTCTATATTCGTTATTTAGTTGCCATATTGCCCAATACAGAACTCAAAGACCAAAGGACCAAAGGATTTGATTTAATGTTGTCTTCTCGAGAGCGAAGCCCAAGGTCGAATCAGGGTGGGTGGGAGAAGTCCAGGATTAACCCTGGAGGTCAAGGATTAACTACGGATTTGTTCATCCCAGTTTCCTATCGATAACTCCTACTATTCCTACCTTCTATCGCCCTCCCTTTCCCTAATTGGAAGTAGCAGAAAAGGCATAAACTTGCTTGCCTTCTTACTTGCCTCCCCTTATTACCACCGATAGGAAATATTGACTCTGCCTACCGGCCAAATCCTACTATATAAACACTCTTGAACTTATGCCTCACTGCCTCACAGGGGCTACTAGGAACATACTTTTTTATTTATGCATTACGAGGGATCTCTACCCGCTCCACTTACAAAATATACACCCACCCAACCGAGTTGAAATAGACAATTAAGCATTTACGGGTCAAATATCTTGGAAAGCCATAAACCATTGAATCTAGAGATCTCGTGAGACTAGACCAGAGGAAGGCCGGGAATAAAGTCAAGTTCCTACAAAATATTCTCTCTTTTGTGTCCTGCGGAGCCCAGGCCCACCACCATCCCAACTGTACTTGCCCATCCGGGCCCATCCCAACTGCATATGCCTCAACCTCAGGCCTTCCTCACCCTCCGATGTCGGGTGCACCATCCTTCCTCATAATAAGAAATCTAGCTCAGGCTTATAGGGGGCAGTAATACTGGGCTGGTAAACTTGTAAACAATTAATTCAATTTTCCCTCATAAAGAACTCCATAACACAGATGATTAACGAAGCAATTTATCTCCATTAAACCTCTGTAACTTCTTTGTAATTCCCCAAGTAGACCAAAGTGATGAAATGGGGGTTCATGGATGAATTGCAAACTGCCTGAAAGGCCATTGAAATGCGCTTTCAATCCACTTTCTTATTTTCGTGAGGGTGAACCTGCCTTTGAGTTCTATTACATGATGTAAAGGTGGTATTCTGATTTAATGCATTTGACATCCTCCGATTCTATGTGCCCTATAAGGTTAGCTGACCTATGTTCGCTTCTGATTGAATCCTATACCAATTAATTCTATCGGGTTTGAAGTGTGTACTGTGATACCTGCTATGAGCATTCCAAGATATAGACCCATGGTTATCCTAAGACCAAGACCTATGAGCATCCTGAACCCTATATTGATGTCCTATTGTGAGACCATCCCAAGACCTACCGAGATTTGATCTATGATTCTCTTTAGACCTATCTTGCTATCCTACTGTGGGATTACCCCAATACCTACGGCATGTAATAATTTGATTCCTGCTTACTCCTATCTGCCCTCTAGACAATAGTCAACAAAGTAATGAAAGACTGCCCCGGCTATTTGATTGCATTTTAAAGCCACTTTATTATTTACGTGATGTGACACTCCTAGGAATTCTATTTTCAATTATACACATCCTATTCCTATAAAGTTAGCTAGATTATAAGGTTAGTTGGCTTATCTCATGGGTTGGAAGCCTATACTACCATGGGGATATAAACTACCATGGGATCTTTAGCCTATAGTATTATGACTATTATGTTGGAGATTGAACAGCAGATTGCCTATACTACGGGAATTATTGAAGCTGATCTTTGTAAGCCTATTCATTATGCAGGTATAAAGTGTATACTATGGGGAGAGGTATTTCATTGAAGATTGTTCAGGTTTCAAGTCTATGAAAATCCTATACTATGATCCATTTTTGGGGATATAGGGATATCTAGCCTATACTATTATGAATGACTATTGGGATCTCTTGAAGCCTATACTATGTAACTTACTGAAGTCTATACTATGATACCTCTTTACTACGGGACCTCATTATGTGGGTATAAATGCGGGTATAAAGTGTGCACTATGGGGACTTCTTTTAAGGGTACTTATTGGAACTATTGTGTAGGTTTAAAGCGCATACAAAGCCTATATAATGGGTACTTCTATGAACCATTATTGAGGTTAAAGCATGTACTGTTATACCTCCTAAACCATGGGGCAGTGCTTCCTGTTAGTTGCCAGTGGAAGACTATGAGTTGCTAGTAGGATAGGCGTAAGAACCTTTTTAAGGGTCTATTAAGGGTATGGTAAGTGAGTGTACAGTAGCGCTATTACTTATGGTAACCTGAACCTTATTCCTGATTGGCTGACTATGGTAACCTAATTGGTTAAGAGATATGGTGGGTAACCTGATTGGTTAAGAGATATGGTGACCTAGCTACTCCTTACAAAGTAGATATAAGCTCTTACTGAGATAGAGGTACAATAGCATTGTAAAGGCATTGGAAGTGTTGTTGAGAAGGAGAGAAAAACCCTCTCCCTTACGATCGAGTGGCTCGTACCTCGCCCCTTCCCCCTGTGCCTCGGGAAAGTCCCTCCGGGTCCTTACCTGGGTGAAAGTGATCTAACCAATCCAATATATAATATAGAAGCAGAGGGTATATCATCAACAGACAATAGAAAGGCAGAGTGTAGATAGAGTAGACTAGCCTTTTATGCTATAGTTATGCTATAATTATGCGATAGTCTCTGTCTCCTTTATAGTTTTTGTATCCTTTGCTATTGGTAATGTCGGATAGTCATTTCTTTTTTCATGTTTATAACAAATGAAAAAGGGTTTCTTTTCAAAGCCCCATATTGAAAAAAATTTGAACATGAGTTATTTATGTTAGGAGCAAAGTGTTTTATTGGGTAGACATCAAATGTCAAATGTTGGATTGCAGGCTGGTAATAAGGGTTCTTAAGTGACTGTGCCTCTTACATGAATGATATTCTTTTACTTATATTATTAGTAGAGAATGTTTTAAGAATGGACAAGACTCTATTAAGAAATCTTGTTTCTCTGCCGGCTGGACAAAAGAAGACGGGAGCCCATCTGAGGACCTCAAGTTATTTTGATTAACTGAACTATTCCTTACCTTATGAAGGACAAGCGGCTTTACTCCATTTCTGGACATTTCTCTATGAGAGGCGAGATCAAGAGGAGATGGACCTACATGGATGAATGTGGAGCTAGTTGAAATTGTGTCAGTTATTGCTGCTTCAGTGGGCAGCTTAAGAAGGCTTTCACTCAAAAGTGTAACGTGTGGTCAAAAAACCCATTGGACCTTACTCAGATGGTAAATTTGCTTAATGAAAGGTGGCATCAAAGGTGTATCATATCCATATTATAGAGATAACAGTTAATGTTGTCTTCCAAGAACTGGTAAATTGGGAAGTAAAGGTGGCATATCCAGTGGATCCAAGTGAATAAGCTCTTACTAAGTAAAATAGGCATATTTTTCTCTCCAATTAGTGCTAAGACTAACTACTTGGAAAGAGAACTAAAGGCTAGTGTCCATCAATAGGGAAGGCTCCCAGGCGGAACTAACAAGACTAATAAGCTTGTTTCCTGTAGACATGCAAATTGAAGTGTCACCATCTAAAAGAAAGCAACATCATAGATTAACATTTAGATTCTATATGTGTGTGTGTGTGTGTGTGATTGAAACATGTTTCAAAGAGTAAATAAGCTAGTGGAATTAGATCCGAGGCTAGCCCACCTATTCTATATGGATAGCTCAGCCAACCCTTATTTGTCAGCCGGCATCTCCTATCTATGCCTATCCATCTATTCGAGTTTATCCATCCAGCCCGTACAGCCTTACCCTTACTCACCCAACCTTCTAAAATCAGGTATTCATTCTTTATGAGCTGCAACTCAACAAAGATTATTATATGCAAAATGAAAAAAAATTGGGAGTACCAGAGTGTGAAGTGTTTGGTTCTGTGAGTTTCGATTCCAAAATGACTGATGAGGGATGTTATAAACCCGCTTCATGTATATCGATTGTTCGCTAACCGTCTCTCCCTTCTATAGCTATAGGCTAGAAGAATGTCCAACCCACCAATTAGCTCATGTACCTATTTATATTAATCCTTCCCATCCCGACAGCAGATGCCCTTAGCCAGTCTTTCCTTGTGCAGAGAAAGACAAAGTCATTCTCCAAACACAACTAGCGTTGGGAGAGATGGGTGGGTGGGATAGATATAGAGCATAGATACCTAGAATGTGGGTGGAACAAGTAAGGTGGGATGAATTCTAGAAGGGTGGTCTATAGTCTACTATCTCTGAAATGTGAAGCGGATTGCGGTTGGATTGGAACTGTCGCGAAAAGAAGCTAGTAGATATGCGAGCATACGGTTATATATATATATATATATATAGGGAGGGTGGGAATAGTTACTAGTCCTTTTTTAGGAATGATAAGCCTGCTAACGGAGCCAACTTTCCCTATCTTTTGAGCGAATGTAATGAATAGTTTGGGAATAGTCTAAATGGAGAGGTTTTCATTAATAAGGAGAATGCTCGTATGTATTAACTAGGTTGTCGAGGGCTTTAATGTACTCTTTATTATTCTTGATGTCAAGACAAGATTAATATGATATGCAAGCAACAACACGCTCGAGTCTATCCTCTACGTATTAATGAACGACTTAACAATGTTGTAGACGACACCAGTAAGTCAGTCACGGGAGGCGTAGCGTAATCAATAAGCTCGAAAAACTACTCTTGTTTGGTTTTGGTTTGATTGGAATCAAGAATTTAGTTCATCATTGTTCACTGCACTTCCTTTGAACCTCCTCGACTGGCGCCAAGCAAATAAGAGTTGTTATTAAATACGTAATATGACTGTAGAATTATACAGTTTTTTTCCTGTTGAACCGAGGAGTCTATTGTAAACATATTAACCACGGGTCATTCATGTACTTTACCGATATATAGGTGCGGGGGTGTGGTTTCTAGAGTGAGAAATCCTCCTCGATGTGGGTCGGTCATAGATGCTCGACCGATTCTTGCTCATGATTGAATTATGTAAGTAATGAGTAATGCATGTGGATGGGGAAGGTGGGTTGAATATAAGGTGATTACTGCAAGGAGTTCACCAAGGACGATTGCTTCTAAGCATGTACAATACGTAACAATGAATTGATCTCATCCCATACTACAATAGAGAAAGCACAATATACACAGATATGATTAATAGATTCAAAATTCTTACTGTAAAGAGTATATATTAGGACCCATAAAACCTCTATCGATCAAATTATCCTAGGTAAGTATCCTATTCTCCAAACATAATCAGATAAAGCATTTGAATTTTTTGTGGTAAGTTCCAGGTCCAAATATTTTGTGCCACCATTTCCTTGTAGAGACCACATACTCATATGCAATAGTCTCATAAGCACTTTTAGCAATGACATGTCTGTCAACCTTATTCTTGGCCTGTACCAACTTATCTTCCCTCAATGAGTCTAAATCCTAAATGGTTAAGGTCATCAACAAAGTGATTCCATTCATTAGCAACATTATTGGATAATCCCAACTCTATTGTAGAGTACGAGTAAGAAGGGGAGTTAACCAAACAGTTCTTTGTATGGGAAAGTCTGAAACAATCAAATGATAATAATTGAGAAATGAGAGGAGAAGAAAGCCTGTAGAAATTTTCACCTCCTACAAAGGGGTCCACCCCAAGTGAACTATTTTTCCATTACCCATTTACCAAGCAAGTCTTGCTCCAACCAAGGATATACCTTCATAAAACCAAGCCAAAAATTGGAAGCACTAGACACAAATTTGTTGTTAGACCAAATCCACTAAATAGTTGTGGGATTTTTAAGATACTTTGCATGAAGCATGTCCTTCTAGAGTCCTTGGTAAAAAAGGCCACTCCATAAGATTTTTAGTCTCAATGCAGAACTAAATTACTACAGATTCTTTATCCCCCACTCCATAAAGATTCTGGCAGGGAAATACTCTCCCCAATTTGTCAAATGAAATTTTGACTTATGCATTCTCCCTACCCATAAAAGGTGCATCATCTTTTTCCTCATACAATGAATGATGGCCACAGGAATATTGGCAAGGGAAAGCCAATACACAAGTAAGCTCACCAAGACTGCTTTCAGAAGCGTGAGTCTCCCACTCAAAGAGAGCCATTTGTAATCCCAACAATTAATCCTCTTCTCTAATTTCCTAAGCAACCAAATCTAGTTAGTTTCACTATAATGGTTCAGATTGAGAAAACATCCTATATATTTAAAGCCATCCAAGAGAGACTCATATTTAAAAGGAAGAAACTGTTGAATATGAGACAAAACATAGTCCTTGACAACATGCTGCAAGAAATAGGGTTTATGGAGACTAACCTCCATCCTCGTGGCATCACAAAATAGATGAATAATGTCATGCATGACTTGCCACTCTTCTACAATATCCTTTACCAAATAAAAGGACATCATCAACAAGCAATAAATTAGTGATAAAATGAAGGGCAGTTACTTTAACACCTGATTAGTGTTTGTCCTATTTTGCTTTCCCAATCAACCTGCTAAGGCCTTCCAGCACTAGAAGAAATAACAAAGGGGATAAGAGGCACCCTCGCTTGAGGCCCCTAGAACTCTTAAAGAAAGAAGTAGGGCATCCATTTCCCAACACATAAAAAGTTACTAAGGAGACACAATACATGATCTAGTCAATCACCTATAAGGAGAGCTCAATCTGGAGCATAAACAGCCTTAGGAAGCCCAAACCCACTTTTTCATAGGCTTTTGAAAGGTTTATTTTAAGAATCAGGGCTTGTAATTTCTTTAGCTTGATGGAATAGATACATTATTGAGAGACCCCAATTGCATCTAGCATTTGTCTTTTGTCTAGGAACCCAAATTGTTCCTGATAAATGCATTCAACCAACTAACTATAACAATTATAACTTTTATTTTAAAAATACAATTTACTATTATATTAATAAAACATTATATAATCAAAATTATTTTTAATTGTTATAATATGAGATGTTATTAATGTTATTTTTATTAAATATTATACATTACAATTAGAGTGTTTAATAATAATTCAAATCCATTCTTAAATATAGTATTATTGATGATTATTTATATTTAAAAAAATATGCTCTGTAAGTAATTATTAATTAGATAAGACTTAGCATAGGATGAACTTTGCTTTCTTGATTAAACGTAATCCTTGTTTTCCTCGTTCAATGGCAGAGATTGCCTAGCCGTGAGCAGATGACGGATTGCTGCCAGGTGATTCAGTCTTGTGCGGTTTTTTGAGGACAGGGACGTGATTTTGTTTGCTTTCTGTCCTGGGGTTAGGGTTTTCTTGAGGTGTGGAGTTTTTTGTGGGGTTGTTTGGTTGCCACGGTTCTCATTATGGAGGATATGGAGGTCGTTTATTATTCCAGTGATAGGCTGGAGAGCACCGATATCTAGGAGGTGCCAGGTGGAGGTTTTTTGGAGCATCTGGTGGAAATCCCTAGGTTGGGTATGGAGGAACAGGTTCCGGTTAATAAGCCGCTAGGGCTGGAAAATTTCTCATCACCGTCCACTTTTCTTGTTTCTTCGTCGGTGGCCCCTGTTTCGGCTGTGGATTCCTATTTCCAGTGGTCTGATGGTGTGTTGGGGCATTCAAGCTGGTCGGATGAGGGGGTGATTTTGAATACAGGGATATCACCGTCTTCATTTCAGCGAGGGTTTGTGTCTGATGATGGCCGTGCTCGCGCGGTTGTAGGAGGGGTTTTTGGTCATAATTTGCAGGGTCAGGGTACAAGCGGTGATAACTCGGAGGAGGATTGGAGGGTGCCGTTGGCTGCTGCGAAGCATCGTGGGTGTGGCTCTCCCTGTTGGGTTCCCTCGGATGATTGTCTAGAGGATGTGGGTGTTCCTGTAGCAAAACCGGATGGGGTTCATGGTACTTCGAAGGGGCATCGAAAGAACTGGATTAAGAAGAAGCTGGTTCGGAATTATGCGGTTGGAGAAGACTTAGCCTGGGACAACGTTCTAAAAATGGCGAAATGTACGTTGGTTGGGAGGGTTATGGGGCAAAATTTTTCTAAAAAGACTATTCAGGAATGGGCTGCGGTTTCATGGGGTAAACATTTTGGATATGTCCCGGAGATTGAGATGTTGAACCGTGGCTGGTTTGCCATAAACCTGCAGAAGGAGGAGGATTTTGGATGGCTTCAATCCAAATGTTGGCATATTGATCATTCTCCTATTCTCATGAAGCCATGGAACCCCCTTTTTGATGCCAGCAAAGAGAGGGTGGAAGTAATCCCTATTTGGGTGAAATTACCAGCGCTCCCCCTACATTTTTGGGATTTGTATCATCTCCGGAGGATAGGTGATATCCTTGGAACCTTTCTGGAGGCGGATCTCTCCTTTCTTGAAACAAAGGAGAAAAAGGTGGCTCGTATTCTGGTGAATTTGAATATCAGGGAGGGTTTGGCAAAAGATATCATCTTGGAATGGGGTCCGGATCCTATTACTCAGATTTTGGATTATGAGAATGTACCATTTTGTTGCAGACGGTGCCATGTCTATGGGCACCCGGCGGCGTCCTGCAAATTGAAGGTGCGGTCACACAATGATAATCGCAGGAAAGGTGATTGGGTTGCTCATGACAAACCCTCTGTTCTGCCACATGTGGTTTATGGCCCTTCTCAGTCCTCTGCGGATGAATTGGACAGTGATCTGCATATTGAAGACTTGGCTGTTCCTGCTCCCGGGATGGTCGATGGGATTTTGGATCAGACAGTGCAGACTTCTTTTCTAGTAGAAGACTCGGCTAATGGGGAACCTTCTGGTCCTGGTAACCCTAATTTACCTTTGTTATCAAATGTTAATCTGTTTTTGAACAATGTTTCCTTTATTGGTTCTGATTGGATTGATGGTTTGAGGAAGCTTTCACTTTCGGGGAAGTCTGTCCTTCATTTGCCCAGTGTCTCTGATGAGGTCTTTTCGGGATTGGGCTCTCAACCTGTTGCTACCATTTCTGATTTTGATCTTGTCCATCCAGATGATGCCATTTATGTTTCTGAACATGTCAAACCTTTTTCTTTGGAAGTTCCCCCTCCTACTGTTGTGAATACTGCACCTGATTGTTCTGAGGAGTCCTGTCCTTCCCCTCCTGACACTATGGAGTCGGGTTATTTTTTAAGATCATCCCACAAACCTGTTCTGGGGTTGGGTAAGAGTTCTTTGTCTGTGAGAAAAGGTAGAGGTCGTAAGACTAATCTATCAAAGGCCCAGTCCAGAGCCAAGGAGGATCTGCTAGGAGGAACACAACTTTCGATTGAAAAGGCCCTTAGAGCGGAGATGGCCTTGAAGAAAGGTCGTTTATGAAGATTATGTCATTCAACTGCAAGGGGCTGGCTGGGCCTGGAAAGAAATCAACCCTCATGAGGGTGCTTACTCTTGAGCATCCTAATGTGTTAATGCTACAAGAGACTTTAGGTGTAGGAGTGGTGATTCAGGGGAAGTTGGAAAGCTGGTTGCCTGGATGGTCATTTGTGACTTTGGATGCAAAAGGTAGATCTGGGGGACTGGCGGTGGGTTGGAAAAATAGTTGTGTGAAGATGATTAATTCTTGGGGATCAGAGCCAGTGTTGGGGGTTGAAGTTTTTTCTGAAGAATTGGGGATGTCTCTTTCAGTGCTTAATATCTATGGTCCTTATTTAAACAGAGCTCCCTTTTGGGATTCATTGCTTCAAAATTCGATGGTTAAGGGTGATTCGGTAGTGTTGGGAGGTGATTTAAATTTCTCTTTGGGGCATAATGAGGTTTGGGGTCCTCATGCCCAGGTTGACTCTTTGGCGAGGTTTTTTGTGCAAAAATTGATAGAAAAGGGATTGTTGGATATTGAGCCTGTAAAAATTAAACCGACTTGGAGAAACAATCGCTGTGGGGCTGCTAGGGTGGCTAAAAGAATTGATCGTTTCTTGGTAGCAGAACAGTTGGTGGACAGTTTTTTCTTGGTAAGACAATGGGTGGGTAGTGGGGATCATTCTGACCACTTCCCTATCTTTTTTGAAGTTAAAAAGGGGCCCAACAATCCTCCGAGTCCTTTAAAATTCAATAAATGTTGGCTTCAGGAAGAGTCTTTCAAAAACCTTTTTCTTTCTCATTGGAATCCTATTGAGAGGGAAAATGACAGGTCGGCTGCTTTACAGTTTGCAGACAACATTAAACGTCTTAAGGTGTATATCAAGGAGTGGGCTGTAACGAAGAGAAAAAAAGACGAGGCCGAGCTGAAGTCTATTGAAGAAGCTCTCCTCCTGATGTATGAAGGAGATGGAGGTGGGTTTTTAACTCATGAGTCTAAAGAGATATTGTCTAGGCTAGAGGGCAGACACAAGTCTCTTTTGTTGGAACAAGAGGAAGCGTGGAGACTTAAAAGTCGTGCGATTTGGTTGGAGAGTGGAGATGATAATACAAAGTTTTTTCACGCCTATGCCAGAGGTAGGAAGGTGGCAAATACTATTTGGAGTTTGCAGGATGAGGAGGGTTCTTCATATGTTTCTTTTGATGAAAAGGCCAAATGTGGGGTGAATCATTTTCAACAATTGTTTAAAGCACCTGCTCAGGCCTCAATTGCAGAGGTTATTAAACTAGCACAGATGTTCCCTCGTTTTGTGGATGAGGAGGGCAATGGGGACCTTATGAAGGTTGTTTCGGAAGAAGAACTTAAGATGGTTATGGGAAGTTTTCAGAAAGATAAAAGTCCAGGGCCAGACGGATGGACTATTGATTTTTTCTGGCTCTCTTCGATATTTTGGGGATGGATTTGTTGCAGGTGATTGAATATTCTAGGTCATCTGGATGGATTTCGGCGAGTTTCAATACAACTTTCATAGCACTCATCCCTAAGTCTGACAATGCTAGAACTCTAATTGACTTCAGGCCTATCTCTTTGTGCAATTGTGTGTACAAGATTATCTCAAAAGTCATAGAGGTAAGATTTAAGGCTATTCTTTCATAACATATTTTTGCAGAACAGTTCGGTTTTCTGGAAGGTCGTCAGATCCATGAGGCAATAGGGGTGGCTCAGGAAGGACTTCATAGTCTTAAAGCTAGAAGGTTGAAGGGGGCTATACTTAAAATTGATCTTTCTAAGGCCTATGACAGAGTCATTTGGATATATTTGAGGTTGCTTCTAACACATCTTGGTTTTGGCATTAATTTTATACGATGGATTATGTCTTGTTTAACTATTGTTTCTTTCTCTGTTTTGATCAATGGAGCGGCTTCATCCTTTTTTCATGCAGAGAGAGGTTTGAGACAAGGATGCCCTTTGTCTCCGCTCCTCTTTCTTTTGGTTGATGAAGGTTTAAGCAGGGCTTTAAGAGGAGCTCGAGCGGAAGGTCGTTTTACTGGGATTCAGTTAGCTCCAAATTTAAACATTACACATCTACTCTTTGTGGATGATGTACTGATTTTCTGCTCTGGTACTAAAGGACAATCTAAGGTTCTTGTGGAAATCTTGGATCTTTTCTCAAAGGCCACTGGAATGGAGATAAATGCTGGTAAATCTTCTTTGACTACTCATATGTTAAGACCTGAAGAGGAGTCTGAATTATTGAGGTTTTTCCCTTTTTCTACAGCAGGTTTGGAGGAAGGAATAAAATATCTTGGTTTCTCATTGAAGGCAAACATTTATCGGAAACAGGACTAGTTTTGGTTGATTAGAAAGGTTGAGAAACGCCTGATGGTTTGGAGTCACAAGTGGCTTTCTAGAGCCGGCAGATTAGTTTTAGTCAAAGCTGTTTTGGAGGCAATTCCGGTGTTTTGGATGTCTTTATCTTGGATACCGAAAGGGATCCTTGAAAGGATTAGGAGGATTTATTTTAGATTCCTCTGGTGTGGACATAAAGAAGAGCAGACTACCCCTTGGGTGAACTGGAAAAGGATCGCTGTTCCAAAAGGATTAGGAGGATGGGGTCTTAAGGATATTTTTCTGTTTTCAAAAGCTTTGGTTGCAAAGGGTGGGTGGAGATTGTTGAAATCTTCCAGCTTGTGGACTAGGGTGATAAAACAGAAGTATATTTATGGAGAGAGTCTGTTGGATTGGATTAGAAATCCTAGGAAGTCTCATGTAGGAGGATCGGTGATTTGGAAAGCAATTGTTAACTCTTTTGATTTGATTGAAAACAATTTGGCTTGGGATGTTGGCAACGAGGAAAGTGTTGTGATTGGTAGGGACCCATGGATGGGCAGTTTAAAACAACACCTTCTTCCTCCTGATATAATTGAGTTGTTAAGTCTTCAAGGGGTAGTAATGCTTAATCATTTAGTTGTTCCAAGGCTCAATGAACCGTGGATTCAAATTTGGAAAAGGGCTGGTTCCTTTGGTCTGGGGGCAAGGGAGACTGTTATTTTGGAGCATTATATTCGGGATCTGGTGAGGGCTAACATTATCCTCTCGGATCAAGAAGATACATTGGTGTGGGAGGCTGATCTGGGGGGTGTTTATAGTCCTAAGGCAGGGTATTTAGCTCTTTGTACAGGGTTGGCTCAAAGGGAAGCAGTCTGGTGGTGGAGGCCACTGTGGAGGCTTAAATGCCCAGCCAAAACCAAGATGTTTATGTGGTGTGTTTTGTATGATAAGGCTCCAACGTGGGACGTTCTTCAGAAGTGCTCTTTTCAGGGCCCGGGATGGTGTGTTTTATGTAAAAGGGAGCTGGAATCTACTCTGCACTTGTTTCTTTCCTGTTCCTACATTCTTGATGTTTGGAAGGAAGTTTCCATTTTGGTTGGTTTTAATTTCCAATGGGAAGGAGAAACTGTTGGGGAAGCTTGGCATTCTTGGTGGAGAAGATCAAACCAGAAACAACGTAAATTACCTTTACTGGTCCTTTGGGGGGTTTGGCTAGCTCGTAATCAGACTATTTTCAAAGATGTCTTTTGGACTCCGGCTATTACTGGTACTCTGTCAGTGGGTCTTTATAATTCCTTTCCATAACATATCAGGGCTGGTAGAGAACGAAGGATCATAACATTGGATATAGATAAATCTCTTCCGTGGGCTTTCTTTGATGGGGCAGCCCAAAACAATATGTGTGGCGGTGGTGCAGTTCTGTTCTTATCTGACTCTCATTTTTTTGTTATGTCCTTGGGATTGGGGGGAGGCACTAATAATTTTGCTGAATTAATGAGTCTTAAATTGCTGCTGATGTTTGCATTGGAGACAGGGTGCACTGTACTTAATTTTCTTGGGGACTCTTTGAATGTTATAAACTGGATCAATCATACACAGGAGTGTAGGCATTTGAGATTAGCTCATATTATATCTTCCATTCGACAGATCCTCCTTCGATTTGACTCCTTTTCGTGCCGACATGTATACAGGGAAATTAACCAGGAAGCGGACAAAGCTTCCAAGGAAGGGCTTCGGATGGAAATGGGCACTTGGTTGGTGAAAGAATCTAATGCAGGAATTGTTCAGACATTTTATCACAGGCCGTTCATTGATAACTTTTGAAGTGCCACAGGTTACCATCCATGTGTTATTTATGACAGTTGCTATCAGTTTTTGTTCTTATTGGCAGTTTTGGTTTTCACAGTGGGTTTTATATGCCTGTTGTGTATGCTCGATGTGTATGATGGCTGGGTTCATACATATGCTGTTTGTGTTCTTTTGGATTCACAGTGGGATCTCTTTTGTTACTACATGCTGGATGTGTATATTGCTCTTCCATCTTATTTATGTCTGCTGTGTTATGGTTATCGATATGGTCTTTTTTAGTTGATAGAGCCTGTCACAACAGGAATATTATGGTTTTCTGCTGGCTGGAAAATCGACTGAGAGAATATGTAATGGTTTCATTGTTCAGACTTTTGACAGGCCGTTCATTGATAACTTTTGAATGCCACAGGTTTTTCATTGATAAGAGGACAGTTTCATGTTGATGGTTTCATTGTGGTTGTTTTATAGTCGCGGGCGGATTTTTGATCTATGTATATAGCTGAAACATTTTGATGTTTTAGGTTATCAGCCATTTGTTCTCGAATATATATGACAGTTGCTATCAGTTTCTCTTCTTGTTGGCAGTATCGGTTTTCACAGTGGGTTTTATGCCCGATGTGTATGCTCGATATGTATGATGGAGGTTCATACATATGTTGTTTGTGTTTCACGTTGGCAATCCTTTGGATTCACAGTGGATTCTTTCTTTTGTTATTACATACTGGATGTGTATAAAGCTCTTCCATATTTATCGATATGGTCATTTCTCGTTGACAGAGCCTGTCACATCAGTGTTTTCAGAATATTATGGTTTTTGCTGGCTGTGAAAATCGACTGAGATACTATGTAATGATCTATATAGCAAATTGTTCAAAGCTTTTGTGTTTGCTTTTTTGTTTTTTTTTACAGAAGACTTGGCAGTCTTAATATTGGATCCATTTTTTGGACTCTGGAATTCACCTGGAAGTGAATATACTGAATGTAATTTTGATCTCGAAAGATGAATTAAATTACGCTTTTTTTTCTTGGTAAAAAAAAAAGTAATTATTAATTATAAAAACATACATTTAGTCATTAAAATTTATATATTTTTACTAATATTATTAATTTAAAAAATGATTATTTAATACAATTTTTAAAAACAAAAACAAGTGGAATAAGCAACAAAGTTGCTTAGTACCTGCCTCCTAAGAAGAGATTGAAAATATATAGTAATAGGATAATTTTGCTGTAAAAATATATGATAAAACAAATATAATTACAATTTGAAAGAAATTAAAACAAAAATTAATTAAAAAAATGTCCATTTAAATACAATATAGGTTATTGCAATGTAGCATAAAACGATTTCCTAGAAGCATCCACAGACCTTTAACTTGCACGGTATAGATTTGACAAATTGTTAAAGTTCCAAAACCTTTCCCGTTAAAGCTTTGAGTCCAATGCCATGTAGAAGCCAGAACCGTTTTATCTTTACCAGATAACCGCCATTACTCCAGAACCTGGTTTGGATTTAAATGCGGGACAAGTTACAACATATAGTTTTACAGAGTCTTCTTCTACACCACTAATTCCTCAAATCTAACTTATTTCAGAATAAATTTAGTATTTCAATCCTCTGATATTTGCTCTTCCGTTTCTGTAAAGCTCCGAAGATTTAAAATGTCGAATGAGTTGCCGCGTGTAATTCCGAAGAATATGGAAACGTCAACAACGAACAACATAGGAAACGCTTAGAAGC